>CAUYON010106248.1:0-15135 GCA_963573935.1 Arctocebus calabarensis | reverse complement strand
CCCACTGAATGTTTTTGATTGGCTTGTCAAAGATCAAATAATGGTAAGTGCTGGGTTCATTTCTTGGTTCTCTATTCTGTTCCATACAGCTACCTCTCTGTTTTTGTGACAGTACCATGCTATTTTGATCACTATCGATTTATAGTACAGTCTCAGGTCTGGTAGCATGATTCCTCCTGCTTTGTTTTTATTTCTAAGTAATGTATTGGCTATTTGAGGCTTTTTCTGATTCCATATAAAACAAAGTATTATTTTTTCAAGATTTTTAAAATATGACAATGGACCTTTAATAGGAATTGTATCAAAATTGTATTTTGCTTTGGGTAGTATGGACATTTTAACAATGTTGATTCCTCCCAGTCACGAGCATAGTATGTTTTTCCATTTCTTGACATGTTTAGCTATTTCTTTTCTTAGACTTTCATAGTTCTCTTTATGGAGATCTTTCACGTCCTTTGTTAGGTAAACTCCCAAATATTTCATCTTCCTTGGCACTAGTGTGAAAGGAATAGAGTCCTTGACTATTTTTTCAGCTTGGCTATTATTCGTATATATAAAGGCTAAAGATTTATGAGTTTTCATTTTGTAGCCTAGGACACTGCTGTATTCCTTTATCACTTCTAAATGTTTTGTAGTAGAATCCCTAGTGTTTTCCAGTACAATCACATCATCTGCGAAGAGTGAAAGTTTAATGTCTACTGATCCTGTGTGGATATGCTTGATCGCCCTTTCTTCCCTAATTGCAATGGCTAAAACTTCCATTACAATGTTAAAGGGCAATGAAGACAATGGGCACCCTTGCCTGGTTCCTGATCTAAGTGGAAATGATTTCAATTTAACTCCATTCAGTACGATGTTGGCTATGGGTTTGCTGTAGATGGCCTCTATTAGTTTAAGAAACACTCCTTCTATACCAATTTTCTTAAGTGTTCTGAATGAAGGGATGCTAGATATTATCAAAAGCTTTTTCTGCATCAATTGAGAGAATCATATGGTCTTTATTTTTTAATTTGTTTATGTGCTGGATTACATTTATAGATTTACGTATATTGAATCAGCCTTGAAACAGTGGGATAAAGCCCACTTGGTCATGGTGTGGTATATAATTTGTTTGTTGTGTTTTTGGATTCTGTTTGTTAGGATCTCATTGAATATTTTCGCATCAATATTCATTAGTGATATTGGTCTATAGTTTTCTTTTTTTGTTGGGTCTGGTTTAGGAATCAAGGTGTTTGCTTCATAGGATGTGTTGGGTAGTATTCCTTCTTTTTCTATATTTTGGAAAAGGTTAAGTAGTATAGGTACTGGTTCCTCTTTAAGGGTTTGGTAGAATTCTGACCTGAAGCCATCTGGTCCCAGGCTTTCCTTTTTAGGGAGATTTTGTATAGTTGATGCTATTTCAGAACTTGATATAGGCATGCTCAACACATTCTGGCTAAGTCTAGGAAAGTGGTGTGCTTCCAAATATTGGTCAATTTCCTTCAGACCTTCATTTTTCTGAGAGTAATGTTTCTTGTGGTATTCGTTAAGGATTTTTTGAATTTTTGAGGGGTCTGTTGTTATTTCATCTTTACCATTTCTGATTGATGAAATTGGAGATTTTACTCTTTTTTTCCTGATGAGGTTAGCCAAAGATTTATCTATTTTATTGAACTTTTCAAAGAACCAACTTTTTGATTTACTGATCTGTTGTATAATTATTGTTTTCAGTTTCATTTAATTCTGCTCTGATTTTGGTTATTTCTTTTCTTCTGCTGGGTTTGGGATTGGAATGTTCTACCTTTTCCAGTTGCTTGAGATGTCCCATTATGTTAACTTCCTCTCTTTCCATTCTCTTAAGGAAGGCTTGCAGTGCTATAAATTTCCCTCGTAGGACTGCCTTTGCAGTATCCCAGAGGTTCTGATAATTTGTGTCCTCATTATTGTTTTGTTCTAAAAATTTGGTAATTTCCTTCTTCATCTCGTCTATGACCCATCTATCATTCAGCATAAGGTTATGTAGCTTCCATGTTTTTGTATGAGTATGCAGATTGCTGTTATTGAGTTCAACTTTTATTCCATCATGGTCTGAGAAGATGCAGGGAATAATTTCTATTCCTTTAAATTTGCTGAGGTTAGACTTATGACCTAAGACGTGATCGATTTTGGAGTATGTTCCATGGGCTGATGAGAAGAATGTGTATTCAGTTTTATTAGTATGAAATGTTCTGTAGATGTCTGTTAAATACAGATATTGAATGGTTAAGTTTAAATCTAAAATTTCTTTGCTTAGCTTCTTATTGGAGGATCTATCCAGCACTGTTAAAGGAGTACTAAAATTTCCAACTACTATGGAGCTAGAGGAAATCAAATTGCTCATGTCTGTTAGAGTTTTTCTTATAAATTGAGGTGCATTCTGGTTGGGTGCATAAATATTCATAATTGAAATCTCATCATATTGAGTATTACCTGTAACAAATATGAAGTGTCCATCCTTATCCTTCCTTACTGTGGTTGGTTTAAATCCTATTGTATCTGCAAATAAGATAGCAACACCTGCTTTTGTCTGTTTTCCATTTACCTGGAATATAGATAACCATTCTTTCACCTTGAGTCTAGATTTATCTTTTAAGGTAAGACGAGATTCTTGTATGCAGTAGATATCTGCCCTGAGTGTTTGTATCCAGCCAGCCAGCCTGTGCCTCTTCAGAGGACAATTTAAACCATTCACATTCATCGAGAATATTAAGAAGCCTTTTGAAAGTCTAGTGGACATTTTGAATCCTTTTGCCACTGTGGATGTTGGAATTTGATCAAATGTTTCTGAGTGAGTTTACTTTTGTGGTGGAGGATTATACTGATCATTATGGAGGATAGGTCTGAGAATATCCTGGAGAGGTGGTTTAGTTATGGCAAATTTCTTCACTATGTGGATGCCATTAAAGTATTTAATTTCCCCATCATAAATGAAACGCAGTTTAGCTGGATACAGGATACTGGGTGGAAAGTTGTTTAGTTTTAGGAGATTAAAAGTCAATGACCATCCTCTTCTAGCTTAAAAGGTTTGATCCAAGAGATCTGCAGTTATTCTAATATTCTTCCCCTTACAGTTATGGTTTTCTTCTGTCTGGCTGCTTTCAGAATTTTCTCCTTCATATTAACTTCAGTGAAATTAATTATGATGTGCCGGGGGATGACTTACTCGGGTTGAGTCGTGCTGGAGTTCTGAAACTATCTGCTATCTGAATTTCAAAATTTGTTGGAATGTCTGGAAAGTTCTCTTTCATAATCTGATGAAGAAGAGACTCTGTATCTTGTGAGGCCACTTCATTGCTTCAGGTATCCCTATAAGGCGATTATTGGTTTTCTTCGAATTATCCCAGAGCTCTCTGAGAGAATGATCCATTTTTGCCCTCCATTTCTCTTCCTTTTTGAATGTTTGGGAGCATTCGAAAGCTTTGTCTTCAGTATCAGAAATCCTTTCTTCTGCTTGCTCCATTCTGTTACTGAGGGATTATACTGTATTTCTCTGATCTTTGAGGGCTGCAAATTCTTGTCTCAATGTGTCAAAATCTTTAGTCTTTTTGTCTTTGAATTCCTTGACTTCTTGAGACAATTTTTGAAATGCCCCCTGAATTTCTAAATCCAACTTTTCCTCTATTTTATTGATCTTATTTGCAATCCAAATTCTGAATTTGGTTTCTGACATCTCAGCCATCTGTTTATACATAGTATCTTCAGTTGTGTCCTCCGAATTGTTCCTTGCGGGGGGGTTGATCTGCTCTGGTTGTTCATGTTGCTGGAGCTTTTTTGCTGATTCCACCCCATGATTATTTTGCACCATTTGGCAAGATGAGCATATAAGGATAAGTTGGGTTGGGGGTTGTAGGACTAGAGATTGGTTAGTCCTTGCATGAAAGCTGGGACTGACATCTATACCTGTTCCCCTAGAGTTTTGCTAGGACCTGTACACTGCTACTGCCTGGGAAACTGGGGACCTTCTTGGTGTGGTGGGGTTAAGTGACTCTGTCTTGTTTTCAGCTGGTCTGTCTTACCCTAGAGAATCAGTTACTCTGGGTTGAAGTTCTGAGCTGTGGAGAAACACCAGCAGTTAAGTCACCCTGCCCCCCATAGCCAGCAACTTGAAAAGGAAAATCAAATCTTCCCACTACCACACACCCAGGGTACCACTTTGGATAGTCCTCAGGTGATTGACCCAGTTGAAGAGGTCGCAATTATCCCAGTCAGCACCGGCCTCAGGTGGGAGAGTTCAAAAGATCTCCGGCAAGTACACAGCATGGGTCTACTGGCAACTCTAGTATAACTTGTTCCGGTGCTCCATGAGATCAGAAGGACCCCCACCCAGCAAATAAATTAGTCTGGGAAGTTTGATGCCTCCTCCCCGACCTTGCACCTCTGTCACACCTAGTCACTGGTAACCCCACAGGACAGTGATCCAATTCCCTCCAATGAGCAGATGCTCCAGGGGTTTGCGCCTGCCTGATTCATGGGGAGATCTGAGTCTCCTCAGCCAGGCCACCAGTCTCTGCCACTCTCTGTTACTATTCGCCAAGTGGAGGTGAGGCTCAACAAGCTCAGGTGCTTGACAGAGGCTAGGGCAATTCACTTAGTTCTAGCCCTGTCCCTGATTGATATTGTTGACAAAACAGAACAACTTCACTGAATTTGCTTTGGTCCAGCTCTTTCCCTCTTTGTCTCAGCTTTGATCCCCTGAGGGCCAGGTGTGTCAGTCCTCTGAGTCAGCCAAGCCCTGGTTCTCTGCTGTCTCTGCACAGATATTCTAATCTCCACGCTACACCCAAGCCAGTACCGCCTCAGGCATACCCTTTACTCCAGAGCCTGTGCTCTGTCCCAGATCTGTTCTGCCAGCAGGTGCCACCGCAGAAGCTGCCTGGCCTCCCCAGGTTGTCCAGAGAGACTGGGAGTATTCCTTCAAAATATCCCTAGGGGTGTGAGCCCCACGGTCACCATTAGTGCTCCTGCCAGTGCCTCGGGATACTGCCTTTCCCTCAGCTGATTATCTTCTCCTTACTCCCAAGCCAGAAAGTCAGCACAGATCAGCAACAGTCTATGCCCCATCTCCAACCCTTGGGAAATGGCCCAAGAGTCTGGACTCCATAGGGTACAGGCTTCCAGGCCTTGGGGTGACAGTGGAGGGGAGGGCCAGGAGTTCAAAATTGCAGGTAAAGAGTATATACAATTTTATACAGTTTTATGCCCTGCAGGAGAGTGCCATGGCACCCTAGTAGGGGAAGAAGGTCCAGTTTTTAGAAGATCGCTCCCATGAGGTAAAATCGGAGGCCATATGAACTCTGCTTGCTTGTTTGTATGGAGGTATGGATTATACTGTGACCTATTCTCATGGGTGGGGGGTAACTCCCGTCCGCTTGGCAATGGATTCTGCAACTTTTGTTTGTATCCTTGGGGTCGCAGGACACCTCAGCAGGGTTGATGTGCATTCTTCAACCTTCTCTTTTGGTTCAGATGTGGACCATCAGGTTTGTTGCTAAATTTCTAATTTAACTTATTTAATTCTTTGTGACACATACTGATCAAGAAAGGGAATTTAATTTGAGAGTGATCAGCATAGCTCCTATCACACTTAAATAATCAAGGATGCCCCTGAGCAAATCAGAACCTGCCTTAGGGAGAGACATACACTACAGCAGACAGGAGTGGTTGGGGCTCCTTGACAGAGTCCACACTGTCACAAAGACAGAGACACATTCCTGTGGGATTCCAGGACACTAACAAAGCCTACTACTGGAATGCAAACAGCTCGGACCCAAGGCTGACGCAACCTGGCACAGAGTCATGCATGTGCTCTCAGATGGCTTTACTCCAGGGACCATAAGTCAAACATCACAAATATTTCGTGACCAGTAATACTTTTTGTACCCTTCTCTCACCTTTCTACCCAAGGAGAATCTTTCCCTCAATTCCTTGCACAGATCAACCCCCCAGCTCCTTCCTCTTTGCTGTGTTTTTCCAGCATCCCCTGACTTCCCATTCTGCTCATCCTGTATAGTACTGTGTACCCCATTTCAAAGTCTCAACCAAGGGGAGGGGACACATAACTCAAAGGCAAGAACTCATCCAAGGAGGTAGGTGGGAGTGAGAAGAGAGTCCTTTAGAGGGGAATAGAGGAGAAGCAATTAATTGGGAGGAGACAGTGTGAGTGAAGGGAGAATTGAATGACCACCTGCTTTTCACCTGGTTTATGTCTATTTTTTTCCTTCAAGGTCATCAAGGAGGAGAATAACAAACAACAACCATTCAATCTAAACTTCACCTAAAGTCATCCTCCTAAAAACATGGATGCCATTGATAATAATGTTTATGGAGTTAAGATATCAATGCAAATAAAAACATGTGTGTTTGTGTGTACAGTTGAAATACAACAGTATGTACACCAGCTACTATTCTAGGGAAGGCATTCAAGGAGTTTCAAAACACAGTAGAGAGTCTGAGCAACAGAGTAGAATGTGGAGAAAAAAGAATCTTAGAACTCAAAAGACAAAACTTTCTAAGTAACCCAATCATTCAAAGAGGCAGAACAGAAGAGAGCAAAAGCATAGCAATCACTTGGACAGATTTGCAAATATACAAAGTGTGCTAATATATGAATCATAGATATTCCTGAAGAAAGTACCAAAAGCAAGGAAGCTCTATTTGATTCAGTTATTTAGGACTTGCTGTATCTTAGTTTTTGATGTGGTTATTTCTTCTACACAGTTTTCTATATTGTTGAGATTCTCTGTACACAATTACTACAAATTTAATGGAAGTAAAGACAGGCAAAGTGAAAAGATGAAGAAGTGGTTAATTGTGGCCTAAGGGCTGGAATGAGATATGCCCAGTGACATTCCCTAAATGCAAAGGTAAATTAGTTCCATAAAACTGGCTTCAAAGGATATACAAATAAAATCTGCCTTCTCTATTATCAGTACAGGAGAAAAAAACAGTAGAAAATAAAAAAAAGCTAAGGATTTCAACATAACTTTCTATCATATCTCACTGTTTTTCATTTCATATGTAGTGGTGCCCAAGAAATATTTGTAGAAAAGCATTTCTGCCCACCATGTATATCTCATTTTTCTTAATAATTAGAGGCAAATTTTAATTTCTTGCTTCATTTATTCTTCTCTACCTTTTATTTTATCTCATAAGACTTTTATAGGCTTTAACCATACTCCTTTTCAGCTTCATAGTTCCAGGCTTAAGTGACTTCATATTTGTCATCTTTCTTTCTATCTACTATGTTGCCCATCTAATGATCATCTCTGTCTTCATCCAAGATTTCTCCAGATCACCTTCTATGAGGTGAAGTCATAAGTAGAATGTGTAGGACATGGTACTCTGTGTTCAGACATAACTAAGGTTATGCAAGAAAAGAACTTTCCACAAAAAAATGGAAGATGACATCTACAGAAAACAAAATGAAAGCTGTTTTTTTCACATAATAATAAGGGGAAGCAGGGGTATTAATAAATTTACCGTACCCAAAGTAGGCCTCGGAATGACCTCCAAGGCATTTTATAACTATAAGGGAAGTTAAATGATTTTTTCTACAGAGCAGTTAGTTGCTTTGGCACATTTTTTAAAGTTACTGCTAAGTAGTAGCTATGCATAAGAACTACATTTTCTAGCGACCTAGAAAAATACAGTGCACGTCACAGTCCCTTCTGCAAAATGCCTTAGATCCAGACTACCAGCTTATATCTATATATCATTATGGTCTTTATCACCACCTGCAAAGTCTCATTTAGCTTCCCTAAAAATCTTGTGATGGAAACTATGATTCCGGTGTTGTTTATACACACACAAAGGCAAACATTGTGCAAAAGATGTTGTAAGTTTTGCTTTTAGAGTTGAACTTGCATTTTTTAAGTTGTTATATTTGGGGTCTTTCATTATGGGAAGTCCTTGTGTGTGATCTTCCTCTGTTAGCCACTTTAGAACCTGAAGACATAAGGCAAGGATATAAAAACTGTATTTAGGGAAGAAACAGGAATATAAAAAAAAATAAAGAAACTTCAGATGGAGATAGTCAGTGATTTACCAGTTATATGAAAAACAGTTTTTATGTGTGGGTAATTGATAGTGTCATCAGTTGAAAGAAATAAAAGGAGAAAGAATATTGACTTTGAAGGAGAGTATCTCTGAATAGAGGAAAGCCTTTAAGAAAAAAAAGTGTTGTCTGGGCCTTCAGTGGGCTAGAGAAAGGAAGGGAAAGTACAAACTGTGAGGAAGACCCAAAGTGCCCTCCATCCAGCTTATGACTATTCAGTGCTACAACTGCTTTATCTTCAAGCCTTCGATAAAATGTGAGAGCAATACACACTGTATAAAAGCCGGTTTTGAGAAGTTAACATTGAAATTCTCTGTCCATGTTCACTGCAAATAAACTGGGGACATAAACATGCAAGGGAAAAGCTGATAAATGGTAAGTGGTAGCCCTAAGGCCTGGAACAAGAGATGGAAAACAAATGCGGAAATGGATTTGTGGAATTTGTAATAAAGGCTTCCTAAAAACAATTCTCCTTAGAAGAGGACAGAGAAGCAGATGTACTAAGTTAGAAAACAAATTCCAACAAGATGCACTTTGGGCCTTATCCCACTGATGTCAGGAAAGGAAAGGCCCAGACTGGGCAGAGAGAAGCACTGGGTGGGTGCAGTCCTCCCACATTACCTTTCTCCTTCTCTTCCTGAAGACTTTTTTCCACATGCATGCAATTCAACTTTTGCAAAGTACAAATGGTCTTCATCACTGCAGATACCACACCAGCATTTTGAATCATCAAGTTAGCTACGTTGTCCTGTTTGTAGTTTCTATTTTGCCTGTAGGAATATATTAAACTCATCTGGAGCAAATAACATAAACCTATCCAGTTTCTCATCAGTGATGTGACCCAGGCCCATCAGTAACAGCATTTCCTTGTATTTATTTTCCATCTCACAACTTTGGTATCAGCTCATACAAATCCAAAACATAATAAGATTATACACCTAAAGGATTGTATATTCAGCATAAACTAAGGTGAATTGTTAACATTCTTTTAAAAAGAAAATAGAATACTTACAGAATAATAAAATAGATTTGGGTGAAACATAAGAACTTCTTAAGCAAGATGATCATTACTCTTGGGAAGGTTGTCTATAAAGGGCATACACTGCCTGTGGAATTCTGAGAGAACAGAATACACCTCGCTGTTATTTAGAAAATATGTTACTGAAGAATAAATAATAAAACACACTGCATATATTTAAAGAATATACTTTGAGAATTTTTGACACGTGTGCAATAGATAAAGCCCCAATTTTTCAATTTCTTCTTTCATGTATCATGTGTTTGGGATCATATTTAGGAAATATTTACCAAACTCAACATTAGAAGATTTTTCTCCTATGTCTTCCAGCTGGGAACATTATAACTTGGGCTTTACATTACTATGAGTTAGTTTTAGTATTTTTGTATCTAGATATGATACAAGATATATTTTCACAAGATTATAGAATGCTGTTTCACATAGATGTAAATGTTTCCAATAATATATGTTAAAAATATTATACTTCTCCACTTATTGCCTTTGAATCTGTCAAAAAGCAATTGTTAATATATGAGTGGGTGGATTTCTGAATTTGTTATTCTGTTTCATTCATCTATTAACTGCTTTCATGTTTTGGAAAATTTGATCATCTAAGTACAATATCCAAAATTATGTACAAAATGTTAGAAACAGTAATTGATCAATATTTCTAGACATAGATGAATATACAAAAATTACAACAATTATTTAACAAACACACCAATAGAAGAAAAAAAGATGAAAAAAAATAGACTTTCCAGTACAACAAAACTACAAAGTAGTTAAGAATATTTAACAGAAAATGAAATGTTTTTTACAGAGAAAATTATAAAACTTCATTGAAAGACTTAAAAGAAGACTTAGACTTTTGGTAAGATGATTGCCTAGAGACACCAGTTGCCAGATTGTCTCAAAGAAGGAAAAGTTTTAGATGATAAAAAACATAGCTTGTATGTAGTTGTGAGGAAGAATCACCAGAACCTACCAGAAATTCCATGGGAAGAAGTTGTGGAGCAAAACAAGAAAAAGTGTGATTTTTTAATAGGTATCAACACCTGGGAAGCATGGAGTCCAGTCAAAAGGGTAGGTGGGGGGTTGTTTCTCCTTCCCTCAGACCTCTGGTAATCAGCAGGCTCCTGACGTGCTGGAGAGCTTCTCTACTCTTGTGATCCCCAAAGCCACTGCCACGAAAGAATTGAGAGCTTCTTGAGAATGAAATACTGGGCTGCCTGTCCCCACAGGGTCACTGTCCATCTCCACAGACCTTAGACAATATCGTTGGCACCAAACTGCGTCTTTGTACACTCTTTGCCTTGGTCCTCCCCAGGGAGCTTCCACTTTTCAGTTTTTGTATCACTGGTCCCCACACAAACATTTCCCAACTCCCATCCAGAGTGCAGTGATCATAAGGGGCACCGTGTGACACCAGGGTTTAGACATTCCAGATGGCCTGCCTTCCAGTGAGATGAACATAGATGACCACACTTTCATCTCTCCTCCATTCAGATTCTCTTTTTCTCCTTCCCAACCCCAGCCAAAGCTGCCGAGTCTCACTGGTGCCACAGGAGACAATGGAGCCGGGGCTCTCAAGAGCAGCTACTTCCCCTTTATTGGCACATTCACTACATCTAGGCTCCCAGAGAGACGGAGGATCACACCTATCCTCTTAAACACCTGCAGTAGACCAAGGGGGCTCAGACTGTGAGCTTCAGAGCATAACCCAAAGTGGAGGGACATTAAGCCTGCTTGAGAACTCTACAGGAAATGTGAGACCAGCACACTTCTCCAGGGCATGATGAAGGATTAAACTTGGTGAATCAGGGGCTAGGACAGCAGTTGGATCCTGTATCTCCAGGACTCAAATATGGTACTCAGGGACACGGAGAGGACATTAGCAAACTAATCATGGGAGGGAAGTGAGCCCATGCAGGCAGAACTGAGAGGGAAGTAAAGTGTGGGCCTGAGCTGCAGGGCACTCATGGAGCAACCCTCCTGCCCACAGAACAACTGTATTTTGGTTTGGGACAGGACCCTTGGCAGGGAATCTCCCAGCCTACAGCACCATTGCTGGTAAGCACATCTAGTCTGAGCTGCCACTTGCAGCCAGACCCTGGAATGAAAGAGACTTCAAGGCAGGGAAATTGGGAGAAGAGCAGAACCCACTGTCAACAGCCAATCTGTGAATCACAGATAGCCCATCCCCGACAAGCAGATTTTTCTGGCTTGGGGGGGCCACTTCAGCCCCTCCCTAGTAGCTTCCCCCAGTGGCCTGAGAACTTCCCCTTGACCCCTGCACAGTATTAAGAAACAGGGTGAAATGATGCCTGCAAAGGAGAACATCACTAGCTCTCTAGCAATGGATCACAGCCAAAATAAAAATTTTACTGAAATGACAGATGAAGAATTCCAAATCTAAACTGTAAGCACGATCCAAAAAATCCAAGAGGAAGTAGAAAAGTAATTCAAAGAAACTAGAAAAACATTCAGGAAATGATTGAAAAATTTCCTAAGGTGATGGATATATTTTTAAAAGAATTTCTGGAAATAAAATTCATTCAGGGAAATAAACAGAGTGGAAATTTTAAAGAATTGACTAGATTGAGCAGAAAAAAGAATTTCAGAGCTTGAAGACAACACTTTTTCTTCAACCCAGTCAAAAATGAACAAAGAATCAAGAGAAATGAAGAAAACCATCAAGAAATAAAGCAATCATAGACATCCCAGAAGGTGAAGGAGAAAAAGCACACGATTCATTGCAAAGAGGGAATCACCAAGACTTACGGTCATCATAATTCTCCACTTAAAAGACACATATTGGCTTAATGGATGAAAATAACAACTCAAATAACTTCTGTCTCCAGGAGACACATCTAACCCACAAGGACTCACACAGATTCAAAGTGGCTTTAAATTAACAATGGTTTAAAAAATGCAAAAAGGTCATTATATAATAGTAAAGGGAGAAATTCACAAACAAGACAGAATAATCCTAAACATACATGCACATAACACAGGAGCTTCCCCTTTTGTAAAGAAAATTTTTCTGGATCTATGCAAATAAATAAACAGTGGTATCTTAATATTGGGAACTTCAGTACTTCACTGACAGACCTGCCCAGATCGTTGAAGCAAAAAATGAAAAAAAAAGAAAGAAGAGAGAGAGAGCACTGGAACAAATGGACTTAACTTTTACAGAACATTCTACCTACAATTGACTTAATATAAATATTTTTTCTCATTGCACATGAAATGTTTTGTAAGACTGGTCATGTAATAGGTGATAATGCAAGTTTCAGCAAATTAAAAAAATCAAAATCATACCATGGGTCTTCTTAGACCACATGGAATAGAACTAGAAACAAATTTCAACAGAAATACTCAAATGCACACACAATCATGTAATTTTAACCACTGGGTGTTGAATAGTTTGTAGGTTAAATGTGAAGTTAAGGTGGAAATTAAAAGATTTCTTCTAGTGGATATCAAGGGAAACATAAGCTTTGAAAACATATAGGACACAGGAAACCATCTCCAAGAGGGAAGTTCATAGCCTTAAATGCCTACCTTTAAAAGATTTAAAAAAGAAATTACAACTTAATAACTTAATGTGCCTCAGATGTCACAGGCACCTTACGGGAAGACTGGGCAACTATCATAGTGGGTTCGAGGTCTTTGGGGAGAAATTTGGCTGATCAGACCCACCTATGTATACCCTGGACTGCTAATACAAATCTCTGTGTGACTGGGCATCAGCATTCAGCACAGTGGTATAGTAGCCTCCCTGCCCCAATATGAGTAGCTCTGCCTCTGATATCCCCAGAGTCAGCTCTGAATCTCTTCCTATGCCAAAGTCTGAGTCCAAAACTTCTTCTGGGCCTGTGATTCCATGCCTATGACTCTTGAGTTGTTCCTAGACATCAAGACCTCACAGTTGAGGCCCAGCAGAAATGCTCCAATTTAAGACTATCAAATATGGAAGTTTCTCCAGAATAAATCATTGACTAACTACCAAACTGGAGTGGTCTGCCTGTTTCTTTGGCCTGAGCTTTCCTTGTGCTTGTGTAGGGTGCTCTTGGCCCACTGGGAAGTCTTCTTATCAGCCAACTTACTACTTAAATACACTCAAATTGGTACAGGTGCTCCACCTTCCTTGTTTTATCTATAGAATGGAATCATACTATAACTATCATATAATAATATAACTTAATCTCAAATACATATGTTAGAAAGAATATAATCTATAAAATACAGGAAAATATAGAAGCCATAATTCAGTGGCGAAAATAGCACAACATCAAGAGTGAGGAAGGAGATAAGTTTTGACACCTGCTTTCAACGGAGTCAATGACCCAAAGATTGAAGCTGATATCTGAAATTCATACTTTCATTAGGGTGGGGATTAGATAGATAAGGGCTAATTTTCCAAAAGGTAAAATATGGTTTAGGTTTGGCAAATAATCTGCTTCTTATGGTTGAACCCCTAAAGTCTAGCCCTAAGAGGAAGCATGAGAATCCAGCAATGCCCTTGTGCTAATAATCTAAGTCAGTGGTTCTCAACCTTCCTAATGCAGTGACCCTTTAATACAGTTCCTCATGTTGTGGTGACCCCAAACATAAAGTTATTTTCATTGCTACCTCATAACTGTAATTTTGCTGGTGTTATGAATCATAAAGTAAATATCTGATATGCAGGATGTAATTTCATAGTCATAAAGGGGTCATGACCCACAGGATAAGAACCACTGATCTAAGTAGAAAATTTTGTTAACAGACAATGGTGGAGACGCTTGTGGCTCAGTGGGTAGGGCGCCAGCACCATATACCGAGGGTGGCAGGTTCAAATCCAGCCCGGGCCAAACTGCAACAAAAAAACAGCTAGGCGTTATGGCAGGCACCTGTAGTCCCAGCTACTTGGGAGGCTGAGGCAAAAGAATTGCCCAACCCCAAGAGCTGAAGGTTGCTGTGAGCAATAATGCCATAGCACTCTACCGAGGGTGATAAAGTGAGACTCTGTCTAAAAAAAAAGACAATGAGGGAATTGGCATTCATGTAAGCTTAAAACAGTATGAATGCTGTGCTAAATGATAAAAGTTTGTAGAGATTAGTAAAGCAGGGAAGTAATTTTGCTTAGTAGTCAAGAGCGTGGACTTTGGAATAAGATAGACCAAGTTTGAATATGGCTCCACCGTTCACTAGTCAGATAAAATTGGCAAAACAGCTTAAATGATTGCTATGAACATGATTGTGTCCCCCAAATACATACAGTGAAGCCCTTACACCTAAAGTGATAATATTTGAAAATATAGGATCTGGGGGTGAATTAAGTTATCAGGGTGGGTTTATTATAATGAAATTAGTGCCCTTACAAGCAGCAGCATCAAGGAGTTCTCTCTCCCATTCCTTTCCCTCTTTCTTCCTACAAGGTAAGGACCCAGCAAAAATATGGTTATCTGCAAGGCTGGAGGCAAGCCCAACGCCAGAAAACAAAGAACAAACTGGTCACCACCTTGACTTTAGACCCCCCCCCAGCATCCAAAACTAGGAGAAACATCTGTCATTTAAGCCACATAATCTGTGATATTTTTTATATTGGGCCAAATGGAGGAAGACAACAATAGTCTTCTCATAATGAGGAAACTATGCCTCACAGGGTTGATTTGAAAATCAAGTGACTTAATGTGTGTAATTTTAATACACTCCCTGTACATCATGAGAACTCAATATACAGTAGGTGCTAATGCTCTTAGTGAGGCCACTGAAACTACTGATAGAGAGAATGTCACCTACAAATACTTGGAAATTTGAAACAACAGAAACAGCTCTACAAAACTGATGGTGTATGTACAACAAACAGTATGGGAAACGAGGCTAGAAGGTAAAATAGCTACCTTTTGTCATAAAATGTACTCAGCCCTAATATGAAGCTAATTTATAGCTTTCATATGAAGGCTAAAACCCAATTATAGCATAGGAATACAGGGAAAGGGGAAAGGGAGGGGAGGGGAGGAGGGAGTATGGGTGAAGGGAGGGCAATTGGTGGGATCAC
>CAUYON010106243.1:0-35996 GCA_963573935.1 Arctocebus calabarensis | reverse complement strand
TGTAGAGACAGAGTCTCACTTTATCGCCCTGGGTAGAGTGCCGTGGCGTCACACTGCTCACAGCAACCTCCAGCTCTTGGGCTCAAGCGATTCTCTTGCCTCAGCCTCCCGAGTAGCTGGGACTACAGGCACCCGCCACAGCGTCCGGCTATTTTTTTGTTTTACAGTTCGGCCGAGGCCGGGCTTGAACCCGCCACCTTCGGTACATGAGGCCAGCGCCCTACTCGCTGAGCCACAGGAGCCGCCCTAATTTTTCTATTTTTAGTAGAGACAGGTCATACTCTTGCTAAGACTGGTCTTGAACTCCTGAGCTCAGGTGATCCATCCATCTCGGCCTCCCAGAGTGCTGGGATTACAGGTATGCGGCACCTGGCCAGGCCTATCTACGTTTAGATTAAAGATAATTTCCCCGCATTTCCTTATCTCATCCCATGATATTAGAGTTCAGTCTTGGATATGCAGTCCCCAAAGCATAAATATCCACACCAATGCTCTGAGCTAAGATATTTCATTTGCTTATCTCTGAACATTTAGATTCATGGAAATGTAGAGATCCCTGAGTTCAAGTCTCCAGTTTTGTAGCCAAAGAAATAGACCCCAAGGGAGCTACATGACTCACCCAGGGTCCACAACAGAACTGAGATTATTCAGTTACTTAATACTATTTCCATACACCCTTTCTTTTTTCTTTTCTTTTTTGTTTTTTTGAGACAGAGTCTCAAGCTGTCGCCCTGGATAGAGTGCCATAGTGTCACAGCTCACAGCAACCTCCAACTCTTGGGCTTAAGTGATTCTCTTGCCTCAGCCTTCAAGTAGCTGGGACTACAGGCGCCTGCCACAACACCCAACTATTTTTTTTTTTTGGTTGTAGTTATCATCATTGTTGTTTGGTGGCCGGGCTGGATTTGAACCTGCCAGCTCCAGTGCATGTGTCTGGTGCCCTAGTCGCTTGAGCCTCAAGCCTCCATACACACTTTCATATCAACTTGCACTTGGTCATATGTTGCTTTACCTTCCCTCTGCCCCTACTATTTAAGTCTCTTCATGTTTCTCCCTATTATATGTGAATTTTTCATTGAATCACAGAAGTTGTTAGAGACAGATTATGATTTTCACACTTGACACAGAAGGAAAGAAAGTCTCAAGTGATTAAGGAACTTGTTCATCATTACACAGTTGTATTAGTCAGCTTGGGTGGCTATAACAAAATGCCATATACTGGGTGGCTTAAACAACAGGAATTTATTTCTCATAGTGCTGCAGGCTGGAGCATCTAAGATCAAGGTGCTGATTTGGTTCCAGAATGATGGCTCTTTCCCTAGTTTGTAGATGGCTGCCTTCTTGCTGTGGGAGAGACAGAGAAAGGTGGAGAGTGAGAGTGAGAGAGAGAGAGAGAGAGAGAGAGAGAGAGAGAGAGAGAATCAGAGGCGCGCTCTCTGGTGTCACTTCTTACAAGGGCTCTATTCCCATCAGGACCCCCCAACCCATGACCTCATCTAAACCTAATTACTTCCCAAAGGCCTCATTTACAAATACCACTGGGTAGGGCTTCAACATATGAATTTGGGGGGAGGGGCAAAATGCACTCCATAGCAAGAGCTAAATTTATGCCAATTCCGCAACAAGCACCAGCACCCAAGATAATTGAGTTCAGCGACACTGGACATGTGGTGAGGCCTCCATTGTGAGGGGCGCTGCAGCATGACATATTCAAGTCTTGTCAATGATGTAAGAGAACTATGGAAACAACTAGGGCAGAGGGGAGCAAGTGCCATATTCAGAAACAGCCCTCTGAGCCTTCAGAAGTAGATTGATTACTTCCAGTTAAGCAGAGGAACAGTGAAAAGGTTTTCAACAGGTACACGTTGGGGAGAGGGCATTGCTGGCACAGGAACAGGAAGGGCCTTGAAATGGAAAGGTGCCCCTGTCTCTGGGGAATGGCAGAGCCAGTTCGGTCACAGGGAGCTGTGCAACACGAGGCTGGAAAATGCATGGAGCTTCTCATTCTCCTTCTTGCTCTACTCTGTGGGCACTGCGTCTTCCTTTCTATTGTCAGTTTCCTGGGGGTCGGGACCCCGTTCTCTATTCAGTGGAACCTAAAGGGAAGGCCAGGTCTCTGCGGTAGTGCATAAATCACAGGCTACTGAAAGGAAACAAAGCCAGCGGAGTTCTGGCGGTAGCGAGGCCGTGCCAATTGTGAAATGGGGCAGCAGGACGTTTCTCCAGTGACGTGGAAAGGCATCGGAGCAGCAGGCAGAGAGAAACAGGTCTCTTAAGCTGAAGAAAGAAACGTGTATTTTTCCTAAAATACAGGAGGAAGGGGGCCTGGGCTTTGAGGTGAGCGTGGGCCTCGCACCCCTGGTCTCCACGGGAAGCAGCTATGCCTGACTTGGGCGCCCACAGGGGAAGGAAGGGGAAGGATGAGGCCTAAGGACTGGAGGTCAGCACTGTGGAAAGACTGCTGGGCTTAAAGGAGAGGAAAGGGCAAAGCCGGCTGGAGGAGCAGCGCGCGGAGAGGGTCGGGGGAGGAGGAAGGTTGCCTGGTTTAGTCCTTCCTCTACCTCGGGGGACGGCCTTTGGCAAACTGTCCTGGACTCCTAACAATTCATCCTGTTTTTAATAAAACCATTTCCAGAACCCCAAAAAGGGCGGTACCCAAAAGAATCCGAAAAATATTCCGCAGGGGCGGGGGAGCGGGGCGTGCCCTTGTTAGGAGGCTGCCGGGTGACAGAGGAGCGCAGCGCGGACACAGCCTGGCTCGGTGCGGGAGGCCGGAGCTAGCCCCCGCAGCGACAAAACCGCCTTTCCCCGCCCACCCCGCGCACACCCCAGCGCCTCACGGCTTCGGGGGTCCAAAGCAGGGGCGGGGCGGGCGGGAGCGCGCGGCTGGACCGGGCGGGAGGAGCGGGCTTTTCCATCCTCCGATTGGGTCTGGGCTGGACAAGGGGCGGTGTCCTAGGGCGGCTCTGCGGGCTGGCATTGGACACTGCCTAAGGAGGGCGTGGTCTTGTGAAGTCAGTTCCGGTTGGTGTAAAACCCCCGGGGCGGCGGCGAACGGGCTTCAGATGCTGCTGGGTCGCGGTGGGAACAGCGTGGAGTCCGTGTGTGAGTTTGAGAGCCGTGCGCTAGAGAGACCCGGCGAGGGATGACGGCCACCGGGACCGCCACAGCCGCGGCCACGGGCAGGCTTCTGGCTCTGCTACTGGTCGGGCTCACTGCGCCCGTCGCGGCGCTGGCCGGCTATGTTGAGGTGGGGACCGCGCGAGCACTAGAGCGCCGTCTCCTTCGCCGCCCGGGGCGCGCGGCCTGAAGGCGGGCGGCGGGCGGCGGGGTCCGAGGCGGGGCGGGCTGGGGGCGCGGCGCTGCGGCGGGTCTGGCGCGCCTTCCCCCGCTCGCCCCCGCTTGGCGCAGTGCTTAAGCGCTGGAGGTCGGGCTGCCTCCGCCGCCGCAGAGGCCAAATGAAAGGCGTCGGGCTGCGGGGCACCGGGGGCTGCGGGCCGCCCCAGCCTCCATCCTGCCCGCGGCGCCCCCACATCCTCCAGAGACCCCGCGCCGCCCGGGCGCCCGCCCTTCTTCCCCCGGGACTACGCGAGCCTCTGGTGCGTCTCGCGGCCGCGCTCCCTCTGGGGGCGGCCCCGCGCGGACCTCGCGCGCTCTGGTGCGGCTGCGGGGCCTCTGTCCCCAGGCTTCTACCTGCGCGCTGGGCAGCCGCCGCCTTGTGGGCCCGGTGGACTTGGCTGCGGGGATGCTGGCGCGCCCGGGGCAGCGGGGTGTCCGCGCTCGCTCTGCCGCCCGGGGCCGGGTGCCACCGCTGCCACCGGCCCTGGACGAGAACCTTTAATACGGCAGTTTGTCTGAGTTGGATAAAATAGGAAAGAAAACCCCTCTCCGGTGTTTGTTTTGCCCTTTTATTATTGGGGGGGGGGTGTTCACGAGTAGGGAAGGCACCCATGAATACCTACTGAAAACTTTCTTTTTTTTTGTAAATTGTACTCTTTTTTCGGGGTCAGAATTTCGCTGTTGTTTTCTCGGAGGTAATCTTGTAAACATTTTTTGTGCTGCGAGGTGCTTAAGTGGCCTGGCTCGTCGGGCGGTTGGCGGGAGTTGAGGCCGCGGGAAGAGGCTGAGTGGCCCGGGTCTGCAGCGGGGACTGGACGGGGCCACCTCGGAGCAACCTTCTGTCGCAGAGGAAGACGTGGGACTGTATTTTTACTTGGCTTCTGGAAATAGTGCTTGCACTGTTGGATTGGAATGTGCGTTTCTGGTGTGGTTTATTTCTTATTCCTCTTTGCTATTTTTAAAATCACGATTGGTTTGTGTGTGCTTTGCTGATTTCAGAAAGACCTGAAGCCTGGATTTGATTAAATAGGCATTAACTGAAAACTTTCCTAATAAAAATCTCAAGTTAGAATGTGTTTACTTCTACAGAATATTTATTTCACGGGTAATGTAAATCCAGTAAGGGGAAAAAAAACTTTTCTGATGGAAGGTTTAAAACCTTTGTATTCATCCTACTTAAAGCTTTATGACTCGGTGAGGGGAAAGAGAGGAGTTAAGCTTTAAAATAGAAATAGTTAACATTTATCTATACAAGATTTTACATTAAGATTATTTTATCTCCATGCAATAGTTAGAATTATATCTGTCATCTCCAATATGATGGATGGCTCGAGAAAACAGATGAGTGGGTGGGAAGGAAAAAGGATTTTGTATGGAAGATGGGACTTAACTATGGGTCAAGTATCAGAAACTATTGTGCATTTTTCATCTCACTTCCAAGTGATATGAGTAATTTCAAGCACTAATGAATTCACAACAGAGGAGTCATCAATTTTAGAGAACATAGTAACACTTTTGCAGAGGGAAAAAATTTTGTGGTGGATTAAATTTGATTGTTGATTTTGTTGTGTCAGAATTTGTTGTGGATTAAATTTGATTGTTAGCCATAACATTGTTCAGCTGACAGGTTTTAGCTAAATAGAAGAAATTAAATATTTCAAAAAATTGGTTTTATGGTAACTCCTTTTTTTCAGCATTGTATTTTGGCCCACACTTGCTAGGTTATCTTTCAAGTGGCCTTCCTTTTGTCAAGCTGCAGAATTTTATTCATCTCTATATAATTTGATTTTGTTTTATTTACTGTCAGGAAAGGACTGCTTATGCCTTAATTTAGATGAGAATGGCCTAAATCAGGATGTCTTTGGGAAGGTCTTTATTGAGATTAGTCAAAGGGATTCTGGCCAAATCCCTGATCAAGTTGCTTGGCAAAGAATTATTGATTGGCAAATCTTTGGTGTTGCTTAGTGTTGATCGAATTAATCTCTTATACCTGTTAAAAGAGAAACACCTCCCTCCTACCCCCCACCCCAAACCCAGGGTCACTTCCTGTCTTAAATCCTAGACAAGTTTTGTTCTATGCATGCTCTTCGTTTGGGAATCATGAAACTGTTTGTGCTGAAACCCCGCATACTATACAATGGACATTTAGGCCTCTGAGAACCAGAACTTGAGTTCATTCTGAAAAGGGCCATTTAATTGCCAATTTGCGGAGAACTCATACCCAAAATAAAGTGACAACTGAGGTGGAGGGGGCTTTGTGTTGGTAGTTCTGAGAGGTGGTATGGGAGATGTGTAATTGTACCTTGGAATGATGCCTTGGTAATGCTTCTGACAGAAGTCTATTAGTCATTATTTTACCATAACTATGTTTACAAAATCTTTTAATAAATATGATAAACTAAGTTTTACAACTCGGTCCCCCTTTTGTGAAAAGAATTTGTTAGTGGGGCTCAGTGGCTATTGCTTGTAATCCTAGCACTCTGAGAGGCCAGGGCGGGTGGATTGTCTGAGCTCAGGAGTTCAAGGCCTCGACTCTACTAGGAATAGAAATGTGTGGTGGTGTCCACCTGTAGGCCTAGCTACTTGGAGGCTGAGGCAGGAGGATCTCTCCAACCTAGGTGTTTGAGGTTTCAGTGAGCTGTAATGATGCCATTGCACTCTACCTGGGGCCACAGAGGAGGACCCTATCTTAAAAAAAAAAAAAAATAGATGAAATATTTTCTAAGAAAATTTAGCTTCCAAATTGAGAGGTACCGTAAGTGTAAAATACACAACAGATTTTGAAAAGTTAGCAGGAAAAAAATTTTTAAATCTACATTTTTATATTGATTACATTGAGCTGATGATAATGCTTTAGACATTAGGCTCAATAAAGTACATTCAAATTAATTTCCCCAGTTTCTTTCTTTCTTTTTTTTTTTTTCTAGAGAAAAGAGTCTCAGTTTGTCGCCCTCGTAGAGTACATCACAGCTCACAGCAACCTCCAGCTCTTGGGCTTAGGCAATTCTCTTGCCTCAGCCTCCCTAGTAGCTGGGACTACTGGCGCCGGCCACAATGCTCGGCTATTTTATTTTATTTTTTTGCAGTTTGGCCGGGGCCAGGTTGGAACCCGCCACCTTTGGTATATGGGGCCGGTGCCCTACTCACTGAGCCACAGGTGATGCCAAGTTTTACCAGTTTCTTACAATGCTAACGTGGCTACTAGAAAGCTTAATATCACATGTGCGACTCACGTTGTATTTCTTTTGGACAGTGCTGATTTAAAGTTTGAAGTTGGTCCTGGTTGTCTTTTTTTTTTTTTTATTGGCACAATTTTTGGCTTTATTCCTGTGTTTTTCCCAATAAAGTTTTGCTTGAAGTTGGTCTAGCATAATCTTGAGTGTTAGGACAATTTTGAATATGCTCATTTTGTTATTTTTTTCAGTTGTTAACTTCAAGCTTACAAAAATGGAAAAATTGTAAAACAACTCTCATATTCTTTACCCAGATTCACCAATGGTTAGTGTTTCTCCTATTCACCATTTGCTTTATCATTCTATTATATTGTATTTTTTTTCTGAACTCTTTGAGAATATGTTGCATATATTATTCCCTTTGCCCCTAAGAACTTCAGTCTATTTTGTAAGAGCCAAGGACATTTTCTTACATAACCTTAGTGTGGTTATCAACCTAAAGACATTTAACATTGATACAATGCTTGGATTAAATCACCTATTTATATTTCCATTTGTCAGCTGACCCAATAATTATTCTCATTATAGCATTTGAAAACAAGGTTATTTTTAAAGCCAAAGAACTTTTGAATTCTTGACAGTAATGTGTGGAAAGTTATTTTTTCAAATACAAAAATCAGATATTTAACTTAACTGATACTGTTTTGTCCTTGGAAAATAAAACTCAGGCTTTTGGATTTTCTTTTTATGGTAATAGAAGAAAATTTACATAGTTAGTCCATATTTGTTGTAAAACATTTTAAATTAACATTCCTATCAGCCAGGGAAACCTTACTGTAAACATTGTGGTTGTTTATTTTTGTAGGTATATCATGTACATAAATTTACTAAAATGGTGCAGATTGAAGCTAACACCTGATAATCATTTGAATTGTTCTAAAATAGGCATCTGAAAGAAAATAATATTTTCTGTGTGACAAAAAGTAGATGTAAATCTTTTATAGTAATTATAGTTACAGTGGAGGAGCCAGTGAGAGAGAATCCTAATTGCCTATAATTCAATTTTTGTGGGTTGTTTTTTAGTGAGATAAACTAGATTACCTAGAAGCTATTAAATTTAGTGTATTATACCTTGATATATGGCCTAAGAGAGAAAGTGGTCCATATAGGCACATTCAAATATTATAGAATGGGTTCCATCCTTTGTGTCAAGTATAACTAATAATTACTTTTGCTAGGGGAATTTTTTTATGTTAAGTGCCATGTCTTTTTTTAAATGAAGTCTTTTTAAACGTAACTGTAATCTGTTTCTAAAAGATGAAGATAAGGGAACTAGCTGACTTTTCATTTTTTATGCGTCCTATTAGCATTTATGGTTATATGGTTCTGTGTTAAGTGCTAGGCAGTGCAGTAGTAAAAACAAATGTGGATGGTGCTTTTTACTCTGCAAAATGCACTTGCCTGTGATTTCTAGGCCCCACCCCAGAGATTCTCATTGAGTACCTCTGGGATGGCTCAATTTCAAAAGCTCCTTGGGTGATTTTAATGGATAAAGTGAAAAACAGACTTCTTTGGGTACATAATCTATGTTAAGTCCCCAACAGTAGTAGATAGTCTTAACCTTTTCTAAAAAGGGAGCCAGTAGAGGCCAAAGGTTGAACATGAACTTGGCCAGCCACCGTGTGTATCTGTTTGTCCCTTCCAAGTTGCTGCTGTTTGCGTTCTGTCAAGGTGTTTCGTAATGTTTCCCTTTGGCTCATAAATTTCTTTTTATTCGTGTCTACCTATCTTTCCCACTTTCATATTTGGAGCTGTAATTTACCTGGACTTTTGTGTAGGTGTGAAGTAGGGCAGGGGCTTTCCCTTTTCACTTTTTCCATGTGGATATCCAGCCTGAACCATTGGTCAAGGTCGTCCTTTCCCTTCTGTTGTGAATCTGTTCCACTGATCTCTATGTATGTACCATGTCCACATTGTCCTGCTGTACTTTGTAATAAGGTTTTATAACTACTAGATCAAGCCCTTCTACCTTATTTGTTTTCAGTGGTGTTTGGGCTGTTGAAATTTTGATTGGCATTACGTGAAGTAGTTCAATTGAGAAGTGACATTTTTCTAGTACTGAGTTTTCCAGTCCTTGAACAAGGCATGTACTTTTATTTAGGTCCTTTTTAAATACTTTCAGTGTTTTATAAATTTCTGCATAGAGATCTTGTATATCTCAGGTGGCGCTCGGTATTTGATCTTTTTTTATGTTATTGTAAATAGTTTGTAAGGTTATAGAAGTGCAGTTGATATTTTTCACATTGATCTTGTACCCAAGAACCATGTATACTAATTCTAATAATTTATCTGTAACTTTGAATTTTTCTGAATACATTCTGTGAATTGTGATAGCTTTTTTTCTTTTCTTTTGGTCTTAGTGACTTTAATTTCTTTTTCTTGCTTTACTACGCTGGCTAGGACACTAACAAAATGTTCAATAGAAATGGTAATAGATAGAATAATATCTTTGTATAGCTCCTCTCTAAGAGGAACTATTTGCCATTTACATGATACTTCTGATTTTTTTGGTAGATATCAGCCTTTTTTGTAGGATAAGGAAGAGCTCTTATGCTCTCAGTTTGCTAAAGGTCTTATCATGAATAAATGTTGAATTTTTTCAAACACCTTTTATCCTCAACTAAGGTGATCATATGATTTTTTTCTTCAATTTTGATAGTACGGTATGTAAGCAACTTTGCATTCCTGTAAAGGACCAAATTTGGTTGATTGGTTGGTATATTTTTTGGATTTGGTTTGCTAAAATTTTGTTTAGGAGTTTTGCCTCTGTGCTCAAAAGTAAATTTGACCTATAATTTCTTTTATTTTTATAATATATTTATTAGGTCTTGATTTCAAGGTTGCTGGCCTTATAAAAGTTTGCGGGGGGAAGGAACATTGCCTAATTTCCTATTTTCTGGGATTTTTAAGATTGGCATTATCTTTTTCTTAAAAGCTTGGAAAAAATTTACTGGTGAATCCATCTGGAATTTTCTTTGTGGTAAGGTTTGGATTCAATGTATTTACTAATTATGGGATTATTCAGATCTTTTTGTCAGTTTGGGGAGTTTCTTTGGTATATTATGTGATTTTTTTAATTGATATTGTTTGGTTGATCAAAGTTCTTTTTTTTTAGAGACAGAGTCTCACTTTGTCGCCCTTGGTACAGCTCACAGCAGCCTCCAGCTCTTGGGCTTAGGCGATTCTCTTGCCTCAGCCTCCCGAATAGCTGGGACCACAGTCACCCGCCACAATGCCCGGCTATTTTTTTGTCACCCATCCCTTTCAGCATATGAGGCTGGCGCCTTACCCATTGAGCCACAGGCATCACCCGAGTATTTTTTTTTTAATTTCAGATTAATATGAGGGTACAAATGATTAGGTTACAATGCTTGCATTTGTTAGGTAAGTAAGGTCCCTGTTGTAGTTGTGTCTCTCACCCAGGAGGTGTGCCATGTACCCTTACATTGTGTCACTAGGTGGAAGCTCACCAACCCCCCTCCATCTCTCCTTATCCCCTCAACTTGAGAGGAATTGAGTTTTTCTCTTGTGTGGGCAGGTATTAGTTGTCTATTGGCTTCATTTTAGTGTCGAGTACATTGGATACTAGCTTTTCCATTCTTGCGATACTTTACTAAAGAGAATGTTGGGGGGGGGGTTGTTTTTATTTATTTTTGTTTTGAGACAGAGTCTCACTCTGTTGCCCAGGCTAGAGTGCTGTTATGCCCCCATAGTTCACAGCAACATCAAACTCCTGGGTTCAAGCCATCCTCCAGCCTCCGCCTTCTGACTAGCTGGGACTATAGGCACTTGCCACAATACTCTTAATTTTTTTCTATTTTTAGTAGAGATGGGTTCTCAGTCTTGCTCAGACTGGTCTGGAACTCCTAATCTCAAGGGATCCTTCTGCCTTGGCCTCCCAGAGTGCTAGGATTGTAAGTGTGAGCCCATTGCACTTGACAGCTATTAGTATTTCTTAAAAGCTCCTCAGGTGATTCAGTTCAAATTTTCAGTGAATTGAGACACTCTGATTTAGATTTGCTTCTTATTCTCTTCGTTATTCTTCATGCATTTTGCGTCTCTGACAACGTGGGATAAGTTTTCATCTTTTAAACATTGTTTAAAATAAAAAAAAAATAGATTTAGGTGGTGCCTATTGAATTTTGGTCCATGTATATACAGTATACTGGTGAAATCTGGACTTCATTGCACCGATCACCCAAATAGTAAAAATTTCTTAGAGAGGTCAGCTAGCGACAGTTTTTCTTATAAGATGGATTCATTGGCAATAGATTTTCTTTTATTATTATTATTATTATTTTTATTTTTGTGGTTTTTGGCCGGGGCTGGGTTGAACCCACCACCTCTGGCAACATGGGGCTGGTGCCCTACTCCTTGAACCCACAGGTGCCACCTAATTTTCTTTTATTATTTAAAAAATCCCATTTCAGGCTCGGTGCCTGTGGCTCAATGGGCTAAGGCGCCAGCCACATACACCTGAGCTGGCGGGTTCGAATCCAGCCCGGGCCGCCAAACAACGACGGCTGCAACCAAAAAAAAAAAAAAAAAAAAAAGAAATGGCCGGGCGTTGTGGTGGGCGCCTGTGGTCCCAGCAACTTGGGAGGAGGAGGCAGGAGACTCGCTTGAGCCCAGGAATTAGAGGTTGCTGTGAGCTGTGATGCCATGACACTCTACCCAGGGTGACAGCTTGAGGCTCTGTCTCAAAAAAAAAAAAAAAAAAATCCCATTTCATTCCTGTTGCTGACTATTATCTCAGTATTTAGTATTGAGCATTATAGTCATTAATTGGAGTTAGCTGTCAATGCAATCGGTGCTCCTTTGAAAGTATTGTGTACATTTTCTTCTACCTTCAAGATTTTCTCATTGAATCTAGTTTTCAGTAATTTTACTTTTATGTACCTATGTGAATTTTTCACAGATGTATTCTGCTTGTAGCACTCCTTGAATCTGTGGTTTGATGTCTTTCATCAGTTTTAGAAAGTTCTTAGTTACTATCTCTGGAGAATAGATATTTAATATCTATTTAAATCCACTTTACTTCTGCCCGGTTCTTTCTGTCTGCTGCGACTGTCACTGCATCCTCTGTGTTCTTGCCCCATCTGATAATTTGCTTCTGGCTCATCTTTTTGCTTACTGATAATTTCATTTTACATCCAATCTGTTGTTAACTCCATGCAGTGAGTTTTAATTTCAGTATCATGATATTCAGCTTTGTGATTTAAAATTGGTTCTTTTCATTTTTTCTAGATCACAGTGGAAATTCTCAAGCTTGTCTTTTGTGTCTTTGAATGCAGGACTGGTTTGAAGTAGTTTGTGTCTATTCTTTGTGGATTTTTTCCTATTGTGTGTGTCTGTCAGTATTACATTATTTTGTCAAATTATGTTTGAGCATGTGCCAGAAATTTTATTTATACAAATGCTTATCAATTTACTTGAGGTCTAGAATAATATTATGCTGCAGAGGCCAGTGTTTGGTGGTGTCTGCCTGGAGCTGGAGGCCAGCAGCAGGATCTTCCTCTGGTTTCCTGGACTGGCAGGATTGGAAGCTGAGCCCCCGGCTGGATTCGAACCCGCTAGCTCAGATGTATGTGGCTGGCGCCTTAGCCCGTTGAGCCACAGGCACCGAGCCAACTCCCTGTAATTGTAAATGTGCACTGTCTACTCTTCTGAATAGCCATTCATACCTTGAATTTGAATTTGGGTACTTAAACTGTTACATACACATTTTGAGACTGTAAGATTTCATTTGAATTTTAAGATGAGTTTTTCAGTTTTTGTGGGGAAAAAAAACCTGCGATGATTTGATGGGTATTGGATTGAATCTGTAGGTTACTGTGGTTATTATTGTCATCTTGACAATGCTTTCCAATCCTCAAATGCCATAAACTTTTATCTTTTAATTATTTTTAAAATTTTCTCTCATTATTTGTTTGATTAAGACAGGATCTTGCTCTGTTTCCCAGGCTAGAGGGCAGTGGCATCATCATAGCTTGCTGTAACCTTAAATTCCTGGGCTCAAGCAGCTCTCCTGCCTTGGCCTCCCATAAGGCCAAGATTATAAGCATGTGCTACGATTATAAGCATGAGCCACCGTGCACAGCCAAACCCTATACACCTTTAAAGTTAATTATTGTAATGAAATTTGTAATTGACAGAATGCCATTAATTTTAGTTTACACTATGACTTTTAGGTGTAAGATGTTTACTGAATTTTCTTTTAAATTATCAACCCTCTTCACTATGATCCTAGCATATGCCCTGCAGTTGAGGTTATGTGGTTGTAAGTTGTCTTTGTATTTTATTTGGCCTTCACTATGTTGGGCTTTGTTACTTTTTTTTTTTTTTTTTTTGAGACAGAGCCTCAAGCTGTTGCCCTGGGTAGAGTGCCCAGGCATCACAGCTCACAGCAACCTCCAACTCCTGGGCTCAAGTCTTAATTATATTTTAAGTTGCTGTATAGGAATGTTGCCTAACAGTCAGTATTGCAACTGTTGGACTATTTTACCCCCATTTGTCCTCATTTTGTAAGAATGAGGAAAAAAAAATGGAAAAGTGCCCTTTTTTGTTTTATTTTTTTTGAGACAGAATCTCAAGCTGTCACCCTGAGTAGAGTGCTGTGGCATCATAGCTCACAGCAACCTCAAACTCTTGGGCCCAGGAGATCCTCTTGCCTCAGTTTTTCTATTTTTGGTAGAGATAGGATCTTGCTTTTGCTCAGGCTGGTCTCGAACTCCTGAGCTCAAGCAATCTACCTGCCTTGGTCTCCCAGAGTCCTGGGATTATAGGTGTGAGCCATTACAACCACCCTGAAAAGTGCTTATGTTATCAATAAGCACATGATGATGGAACTGGTGCTTTTTTTGGTGTTTTTCTAAGTTGTATTCTTTAAACTTAGGTGAATGCGTAGTGGGCTCAATGTCATGTGTGCCATGTATTCATTTGCTTCATCTAACCATCCTTGCACCCCTGGGATAAATCCCTCTTGATCATGATGTATAACCTTATTAGTCTGTCTCTTGAGTTAGTTTGCTGGTATCTTGTTGAGGAGTTTTGCATTTTTATTCATCAGGAATGTTGGCCTGTACACATCCATTCATCTGTTTGTGGAGTTTGGGTTGTCTCTGCCCTTTGGCTACTGTGAATGTGTACTGGGATTACAGGTATGAACCACTGTGCCCAACTCAACAATGTACTCTTAAAGAACCTTTGTGTTTAAAAAGAAATAAAAAGGAAAATTGCGAAACAATTTTGACCAAATGAGGTGGAGTACAGTGACTTACGCCTGTAATCTCAGTGCTTTGGGAGGCCAAAGGGGGACGACTACTTGAAGCCAGGAGTTTGAGACCAGCCTGGGCAACATAGTGAGACCCTATCTCTGCAAAATAAAAAAATTAGGTGGACGTAGTGGCATGCCTGTAGTTCTACCTACTTGGGAGCCTGAGGTTAGAGCATCACCTGGATCCCAGGATTTTGGGCTGCAGTAAGCTATGATGATGCCACTGCACTCCTGCCTAGATGACAGAACAAGCCCCTGTCAAAAAGAAAAAAAAAAAGAATAAAGTTTGGAAGACACACACTCCCAGAACACTACTGTTGTCAAACAGGGTGATACTGGTGTAAAGACAGACATACAGAAACAGCCAGTAATAAACTCTCACATGATTGCTAACTGACTTTGACAGTGAGACTAAGGACAAATATCACATGATTACCTCAACAGATGGAGAAAACATTTTGAAGAAAATTCAACATTTCATGATAGAACTCTCAACAAGTTACATAAGGAAGAAAGTAACCTAACACAGTAAAGGCCATATTATCACAAGCTCACAGCCAACAACACACTCAGTGGTGAAAAGTTGAAAGCTTTTCCTCAGAAGATCAGAACACAACAAGGATGTCACTCTCAACATT
This sequence comes from Arctocebus calabarensis, assembly GCA_963573935.1. Classification (NCBI taxonomy): domain Eukaryota; kingdom Metazoa; phylum Chordata; class Mammalia; order Primates; family Lorisidae; genus Arctocebus; species Arctocebus calabarensis. The sequence continues at coordinate 21,510 of CAUYON010106243.1, read as the reverse complement.
TGTGTTTGACATACTACTGGAAGTCCTACCCAGAACAATTAGGCAAGCCAAAGAAATAAAAGGTAAACAAAGTGGAAAGGAAAAAGTGAAATGATCTGTTTGCCAGTGACGTAATCTTGTACACAAAGTAACTATTGGAACTAATAGGTTAAGGCTGCAGGATACAAATCCAGTATATAACAATTGGTTATGTTTCCATACACTAACAATGGACTATTTGAAAAGGAAATTAAGAAACCAATGCCATTTACGAGATTCAAAAAGAATAAAATACATAGGTATAAATATAACTGGGAAAGTGAAAGATGCATACGCTGAAACCTACAAATCACTGATGGAGGAAATTTAAAGAGAAACGAATGAATGGAACGTCTAGTCACCAAAACTGTGGTGCCGGCACACACAGCAATGGGCCCAAACAGAGTGCCAAGAAAGAGATCTACCGTATGCGTCTCTTCATCCAAAGATGCTGGGAAGACAGGGTATTCACACGTAAGAAGAGGGAAGTGAGACCATTATCTTACACCACAAAAATCTCAACTCAAAATGGATTAAAGATTTAAACAGAAGACCTGAAACTATAAAATTCCTAGATGAAAACATAGGGGGAAAGCTTCATAACTTTGGGCTTAGCAATAACTTCTTGATGTGAAACTGGAATCACAAGCAACAAAAGCAAAATCGGACAAATGTTTAAAAATAGCCAGGCGGGTCACAGTGGCTCATGCCTGTAATCCTAGCACTCTGGGAGGCCGAAGGGAGTGGATTGCTTGAGATGGGGAGTTTTGAGACCAGTCCGAGCAAGAGAGAGAGAGCTTCTCTCTATTAAATAGAAAAACTAGTGGGGCGAGGTAGCTGGCGCCCATAGTCCCTTTCTCCTCCAGAGGCTGAGGCAGGAGGATGGCTTGAACCAGTTGGAGGTTGCAGTAAGTTATGACACCACTGCATTTTTCTCCAGGGCAACAGCCACACTTTGTCTCAAAACAGAACAAACTACGTCAGACTAAAAAACTTCCACAGCAAAAGAAACAATCAACAAAGTGGAAGAGCAACCTACAGAATGGGAGGAAATGTTTGCAGACCTTGTCTCTGATAAGGGATTAATATTCAAAATGCATAAGAAACTTGGAAAACCCATATTAAGCCCAAATAGCCCAATTTCAAAAAATGAATTTCTCTGGCGGCACCTGTGGCACATTGAGTAGGGCGCCGGCCCCAAATACTAAAGGTGGCGGGTTCAAACCCCGCCTCAGCCAAACTGTAAAACAGAAAAATAGCCAGGCGTTGTGGCGGGCGCCGGCAGTCCCAGCTACTCAGGAGGCTGAGGCAAGAGAATCGCCTAAGCCCAGGAGTTAGAGGGTGCTGTGAGCTGTGTGATGCCACGGCACTCTACCAAGGGCAATAAAGTGGCACTCTGCCTCTACCAAAAAAAAAAGAATTTCAAGAGATGGGGGCTGACATTGCTGCCTAAGCTACAGTGCAGTGGTGTGATCACAGCTCCCCGCAGCCTCGACGCCCAGGGAGGGTGACCCTCCTCCCTACAGATGCACCAACACGCCCAGTTAGTTTTTAAATATTTTGTAGAGATGGGCTCTTAAACTCCCCATCTCAAGTGACACTTCTTTCTTTGCCTTGCTGAGATGACATGTGTGAGCCACCACACCTGGCCTTTCTCTCCAGATTTTGAAGAAATGGGAAGATCTGGCAGCAAGGGAAGTGGTGGCAGGCTGGCATTTGCCATCTCACACCCTCATCGCTTATCTGTTATGAAGAGGCAGTGGAGTTTTTGACCCTTGTTGAAAAGGAGGAAAAGAGAAAGTTGGTTTGAAATGATCTCTTGAAATTCATGTTGCGTGCCTGTGACAGATTCTAAGTGGACAAGAAGCCGTGTTTCCTGACAGTCGTCTTTGGTTGGTTGGTTAGACTGCACCCTGCCCCTTCACCTCCTTTGAAAGAGGATTTCTGCTTAATGTTATATAAATGAATGTTTTTGGTTAGGCAACTTTTCCCCTCTCTCTCTCAGCAGATATTTAAAAAATGATATTTGAGACTTGTATAGCTTCCTCGGGATCCACGTTAACAAAATATCCTGCTGGGCTATCATTTTGAAAGATTAATCTTGTGAATGTGTATGAGTCAATGAAACTGAATGTTGGTTAGTTCTGTTTTGAAACAGTTGGAGTAGTATTCAGGACAGATTAAAATCAGATTAGAGTATTTTAAGTATTGCTTTTAAAAGATTAAATACAAAGTACAGAATCAAACCTGATAAGCTGTCAGCCAAGCAGAACCATTACATGTAGTTCTATGTGTGTATATGGAATAAGTAAAGAAGCTGAAATTGGCATAGATATGGATGTATAAGGCATATCTATCTAGTGCCAATCTTGGTTAAACAAATGGAGTCTCAATAAAATATCCCTATAGTGGTCTGATTTTATGTGAGCAGCATTTATATCTATCTCCAAAATGCTTTAGAAAATTAAACGTAGGGCCGGCGTGGTTGCTTACACCTGCAATCCCAGCATTCTGGAAGGCTGAGGCGGGAGGATCACCAGAACATAGTAGTTAAAAGCCAGCTTGAACAAGAGTGAGACTCATCTCTACTAAAAATAGAAAAATTAATTAGTCCTGTGTTGTGGCCAGAGGAGGCTGAGGCAAGAGGCTCACTTGAGCCCAAGAGTTTGAGGTTGCTGCAGCATAGCACTCCATCCAGGGCCACAGAGGGAGACTGTCTCGAAGGAAAGAAGGAAAGGAAAATTGCATGTAGTATAAACTCTGACTTTGAGTTTCTTCTGTAAATATTAGTAAGAAAGTGATATTGGGTAGATACCTTTCTTATTCTTAATTGGTAATGTGTGAAGAGTATTTTTTCGGATAGCAGTGCTATATCGGTATTTAGCAGTTTCTGGACTTTATGGGAGACAATGTTTAGAAGAAAGCAGATTTATATGTAAATAAAGAGGTGGTCAGAAAAGTAAAAGATTATCTTATAAAAATAAAATTAATATTATATCATTTTATATCAGAGTAGGGAGAGTTCATTGTTGGCTAAGTAAAATAATATGTTAAATATTACTAAAATGTGGCTTTTATGATGTTATATAGGTAACTTATGAGTCTTACATACTTTTGAAAATGTTTAAAACTAGTCTTTTCATAGGGCCGAAGAAGTCACTTTAATGTGAACATTTGGTTATCTTTTGTAGAGTAATTCAGCCTGCTTTCTTCTTGATATTAAGTATTAGAAATGAAGGCAGGTGGATGGATTACCCGAGCTCACAAGTTTGAGACCAACCTGAGCCAGCTTGAGACCTCATCTCTAAAAATAGCCAGGTGTTGTGGCAGGTGCCTGTAGTCCCAGCTACTCAGGAGGCTATGGCAGGAGGATCACTTGAGCCTAAGAATTTGAGGTTGCTGTGAGCTGTGATGCTACAGCACTCTACTGAGGGCAACAAAGTGACTCTGTCTCAAAAAAAAAATGTATTAGAAATAAGTTGCAAATATTCATTCACTGAATTTCTTTTTTTTTTTCTTTTTTTGTTTTTGTTTGAGACAGAATCTCACTTTGTCACCTTTTGATAGAGTACTGTGGCATCATGGCTCACAGCAACCTCAAACTCTTGGGCTTAAGAGATTCTCTTGCTTCAGCATCCTGAGTAGCTGGGACTATAGGTGCCTGCCACCATTCGCTGCATTTCTTTTCTTTTCTTTTTTGCAATTTTTGGCTGGGGCTGGGTTTGAACCCGCCACCTCTGGTATATGGGGCTGGCGCCTTACTCCTTTGGGCCACAGGCACTGCCCTCACTGCATTTCTTAATAATTGTTCCCCTAAAATTGGCAGGCTGGTGAAAAGACCTCTGGTTTCCCTGAGGGAGGCTGAGACTGGGTCCCCTGGGATATAGGAAGGTAAAAGAGCATTATTCTAGTACAAAGCAGTGTGGACTACCCAGACTTGTCTTTGTAGTTAATTAGCAGGTAGTTTTAATACTTAAATTGTTACTTTCCATAGGCTATGAAGGGTTCCCGGTGACCTAGTTTTGATTTACCCTAGAACTGGGCATCTGGAAAACAAGGAGGGACTTTGGAGGAGTGTGTATGCTAGGTAGGTTTCCATATCTGCTTAAATGCTGAGGAGGACAACTCAACTCTCGTTCTCTGGTTTGGTCATTGATGTTCTCAAACCAGTTCAGTTCTCATTGGATGAATTTCTAAGAATTACTGACGTGGTCTATATATAGTTGTGAGTTGTAATGATATATTGAAATAAAGAATAGGCTCGGCGCCTGTGGCTCAACGGGCTAAGGCGCCAGCCACGTACACCTGAGCTGGCCGGTTCGAATCCAGCCCGGGCCCGCCAAACAACAATGCTGGCTGCAACCAAAAAATGGCCGGGCATTGTGGCGAATGCCTGTAGTCCCAGCTACTGGGGAGGCAGAGGCAAGAAACTCGCTTGAGCCCAGGAATTGGAGGTTGTTGTGAGCTGTGGATGCCATGGCACTCTATCCAGGGTGACAGCTTGAGGCTCTGTCTCAAAAAAAAAAAAAAAAAAAAAAAAAATAGCCAATAAATAGGTGAATAAATAAATAAGGTCATTTTTGATAGCAATAATTGCTACAAGAAAAATCAACTGCCAGATGAATAATCGGGAGGGATGAGCTACTTAGGGTGGTCAGGGAAGGCCTCTGTGAGGGGATATTTGAGCTGAGATCTGATTGACAAGGAGCCAGTCATGGAAAGTTGTGAGCATAGGGTACTGCAGGAAAGAGAACAGCCACTGCAAAGGTCCTGAGGCAGGACTCAATATGGCCCACTCAAGCAGCAGAAGGAAAACCTATCTGGTTGGTTGGGGATGGGAAGGGCAGGGAGTGAGAACAGACAGACAGGGGGCATACCCGTAGGGCTTTGCTCTGTGCTGCTGAGTCTTGAGCCTGCCCTCTCTGGACTTTGTTTTCCCCATCTATCACAAAAGATGGCAACTCAGGCCTTCCTTTATGTTTTTGACATTGAAGTATTATATAACCTGCAATTTTCCCCCTAAATGTAGCTGGCAGCCTAGTACATTACAGGCACTATGGTTTCTTCCTTTGCCTCACATCTGGCACATTCCTATGATCTGGAATGCTACCCAGCCATTCTGTGGGACCCTTGCTCACTGCAGCACCCACTGCAGCACCCACCCAAATATTTACTGTGTACACCAGAAGGCCAAGCCTCCTGAGGATACCTGAAGTAGCCACACAAAAATGTTTGGACCAGTGCAGCAGTGCTGCCGCTTTTCCAAAAGGTCAGGTGCTCGAAACACCAAGGCCAGAATGGGTTAAGGTTTAATGACATGAGAAACCAAGATTAAAATAAAGAAAAATAAAGAAAAAAAATTAAAAACCCCTAAAGGAAAGAGGGACAGAGGAACATACTCCTCAGAGACCACTGAATCGCTCAGCACCTATAAAATGAAGGTTATCACATCCCTTCCCAGTAAAACTCACAGAGAGGTAATTGCCAGAATCCAAATATAAGGTTTGTGGGAGATAATTTCTGAGGTATGGTTTCACACCCAGAAAGCCTCAATCCCAGTCCCTGGCTACCCCAGGCCCACCATGCCCAAACCTCTTACTCCCTATCATTTTTGCCGGATCATCCTCCCTACAACCAGACTTTTGCAGAGTTGACACCTTTCTTCTTACAGACAGCAATAGGTCTCCAACTTTTCCCCCAAAGCCCCTTGATCCCTTTTCTAGATGTAGACCTCCCACCAACCAAGAACTAGGAACCAAGGTCCATAGCCCTCTCTGAGGTCCCAGGTACCCCTCAATAGATTCAAAGGCCCCTTGGGAGTCTGCGTGCAAGCCTTTCTCCCATACTGCAGTTGAGGCAAAAGTCATGGTAACCCCCCCTTAGGAAATAGGGCTTCTACCCCCTCTCCTCTGAGGGACAAGACATCCAATAACTCACTTCTATTCCCTAGAAGACCAAGACATATCCACTTCAAGAGTTCAGGCCAACTCCTTTTGTACATAAGAGACTAGATATTCTGTCTTCTGGTTCCCAAAGAAATCAGGAGTCCTGTCCCCCAGATTCTATATCCTGGTGAGGAACCACAAATCCAGCTGATGAGAAGCCACAAATGCCAACCAGAAGTAAAACAGAGCTCCTTCAAGTACCCAGGAGTCTGAGTGAGTCTCCCCACTCCTCTCACAGAGGTTCGGATATCCCATGCTAGGGTCTGGTCACCCAAGTCCTCTTCTCTCTAGGTGAGACCTGGGGAAGCCCAGCCCCGCATCCCACCTCTCACTGGGCAGGCTCCGGAGTTTCCAGCACGGCCTCAGCATCTGCCAGCATTTCCTCCAGGGCTTGCAAGAGGACCCCATGAGCAGCACGATAGCCGAGGCCACCGGTCGCTGCTGCGCCACCCGCAGGCCACAGGAAAGAGAGTGCTCCAAGGGCCGCGCCCCCAGCAGTGCCCTCTCCAGCCCAGGCGCCCAGCCTCGCTTCCACCTCACTGCGTGTCACTGGCCCTGGGAAATGCGTACGCGCTGCCAGCTCTCCAGCAGCCAGGCCTAGGGCACGCTCACGCCGTGCTAGAGCCCCAGGTTCCAGCCCCATCGCCCGCCGCCATTCTGCCAGCTGACCCCGCAGAAGGGCCACGTCGCAAGCCCAGCCCAGCCCTGGAACTGGTGCTGCCGCCGCTGCCAAACTGGCCAGCAGAGCTGGCCTCCATGCTCCAGCCCGAAGCGCCGCAGCCTTCTTTCGGGCAGCGGTGGGAGACGCTGGTGGCAGCGCTAGCAGCAGCGCCCCAGCCTGGGCAGAGGGGAGCGCTTGCTGCAGCCATTCGCATAGCCCGGGGAGTCCACTCAAACGCAGAGGGAACACTGGCGGGGGTGACTCCTCTAGCACCTCCCATGTTTCATCTGGGCTCAAAGCCGCTGCTACCCGCTCTGAATCCCCACAGCCTGATTTCTTCACGCCAACAACATTCTGCTGCACATTCTCGCTGCCAGATTTCTCAGAACCTTCCCCACTGCCTGCTTTCTGCGACCCAGTACCACATCTCCCCCTTCCTTCACTGAGTGCATTCTCTGCACCCCCTTTGCCTGCGTTCTCCAAGCTCTTGCTGCCGGGTTTCTCCACCGTGCTCTCTTCTTCCAGAGACTCTGGATCCTCGCCTTCACTGTCTGTTCTCACGCAGGCAAGTGGCGCATCTGTTGGCACCAAGGCCCGGACCTGGGCCCAATCCTTCTCAGTGGGGGCCCCAGGGGTGACGAGGATAAGGGCGTCGTAGTGGGCTGGGTGAGAGGCGACTGTGGTAGTGCCCACAGGGGCCAGAGGCACAGTCCAGAGCACCACATTGGGGCGCTCTGGGGCTGAGAAGGGAGTGGGCCCTGTGGGCACCAAGACAGGCACAGCACCTGGGTCACCAGGATCCAATCCGAGCAGCACGTTCAGGACAAGGCCCACGTCAGCAGCTCCGGCTACAGCTAGGTCCAGGCGCGCACTGCCCAGGCGCTCTATGCCTGCGCGCACCCAAGACAGTGCTGCCTCCAGGCCACCAGTCTCAAAGGCCTCACGTACGGCCTCCAGCTCCGCTGCACCCAGCACCTCAAAACCATCCTGGGCCGGTGGCAAGAGCCTGCGGGGGGGCACGGAGGGATGGAGTTAAGGGCAGGGCTTTTGGAATGATCCCAAAGCTAGGCAGGAACAGGAAAGGGAGGGGACCACACTGAGAGCACCACTGTGCTAAGGCGCTGAGCCACTCTTTTTTTTTTCTTTTGAGACAGTCTCATTTTGCTGCCCTCGGTACAGTGCGGTGGGGTCATAGCTCACAGCAACCTCAAATTCCTGGGCTTAAGCTATTTTCTTGCCTCAGCCTTCAAGTAGCTGGGTCTACAGGCCCCCTACACAACTCCCAGCTATTTTTTTTTTTTTTGAGACAGAGCCTCAAGCTGTCACCCTGGATAGAGTGCCGTGGCATCACAGCTCACAGCAACGTCCAATTTCTGGGCTCAAGCGAGTCTCCTGCCCCTACCTCCCAAGTAGCTGGGACTACAGGCGCCCGCCACAACACCCAGCCATTTTTGGTTGCAGCCGTCATTGTTGATTGGCAGCCCAGGCTGGATTCGAACCCGCTACCTTAGGTGGGTGCCTTAGCCCGTTGAGCCACAGGCTCCGAGCCAACCGCCAGCTATTTTTAGAGATGTGATCTCGCTCTGGCTCAGGCTGCTCTTGAACCTGTGAACTCAGGCAATTCACCTGCCTTGGGCTCCCAAGTGCTGGAATTACAGGCGCAAGACACTATGCCGCACCGGAAGGTAAGACTTCTTAGGAATAGTCTCTGGGAGCAGGGCTTTTCCAAAGGCCTGCCAGGTTAAGAAAAAGTCATGCTGAGTGGGGCAAAGCTCACAGAGGGTGGGCCTCAGAGCAAAGACAAAATAGCAACTATATTTCAGAAAGTCCAAAATTAAGCACAGGCAAGGTCTCCAATGGTGCTCTTTCTTAAGACTGGCCCTAGGGAGGGCAGGTAAGGGGAGGAAGTCTCTAGTTCTTACCAGAGGGTTGTGGTTAAGGTAAGGCTAAAGATAAAAGGTGAGCAGTGGCCAGGAGTTGTGGCGGGCGCCTGTAGTCCCAGCTACTCGGGAGGCTGAGGCAAGAGAATCGCCTAAGCCCAGGAGTTGGAGGTCACTGTGAGCTGTGTGATGCCACAGCACTTTACTGAGGGCAATAAAGTGAGACTCTTGTTTCTACAAAAAAAAAAAATTTTTTTTTTTGCCTGTAGGGTAGTATTTGGGCAATAGATCTGGGCATCGCCTACAATTCAGAGCTCCTACTGGAGGTGGGGACCTCCACTTGACTCTGCTAGGGTGGGACCTAGATGACAAAATAGGGTTAAGCACCAAGGGCTCACTAGGGGTTGAGTGTCCCAGCTCTCAAAAATTTGTGCTGAGGGGCAGTGTCTGTGGCTCATCAAGTAGGGTGCCGGCCCCATATACCGAAGTTGGCGCGTTCAAACCCGGCCGCGGCCGAACTGCAAAACAGAAAAATAGCCGGGCGTTGTGGTGGGCGCCTGTACTTCCAGCTACTGGGGAGGCTGAGGCAAGAGAATCGCCTAAGCCCAGGAGTTGGAGGTTGCTATGAGCTGTGTGACGCCACAGCACTCTATCAAGGGCGATAAAGTGAGACCCTGTCTCTACAAAAAAAAAAAAGAAAAAGAAAAATTTGTGCTGAGAGGAGAGGCCTGAAAGACTAAGCAGGACCTCTGCAGATATCAAATTAAGCCTCGCCCAAATTCACTAGAGCCGGAGTCTCCTGGACCTCAAAGAGCATCTTAGGGAGATGGGGTCAGACTAAGAGACCAAGCCTCCCCAACCCTCACCTCTGTAGTGCCTCCGCCTGGCTCTGCAGCGCCGTCCGCAGGCGCTCTAGCTCCTCGTAGCTTTCACTGCTGCAGCAATCGGCCGGTATCACATAGAGAGCCGCGGATCCTAACCCCACGCTGTCCAGCAGAGCTGCTGTCTGATCCCGGGCCTGGGTGTCATTTTGTGAATCCTCAGGACGGAGGATCCGCACAGCCAGGAGCGGAGTCCCTCGGTCCAGGGCAGCCCGCGCTGCCTCTCCCAACGCTGGGCTTAAGGGCTCCCCGTTATCACTGGACCCGGGTAGCACCAGTACCAGAACGTTGGCCTCCGCCGCCCAGGGCCCTGGCGCTGCAGGTGGGCAGCTGAGCTCGCCCAGAAAGAGGCCTGGGCCAGCAGCTCTCAGGCTGGGGACCCCGGAGTCTGGACGTCCCTCGTGGGTTTCTAACGTCTCGATGTCCTTGTCGCACAGCGCTGAGATCAGCGCAGACTTTCCCGAGCCCGGAGGCCCCAGGAACAAGGCGGTCACGTCACCCTGTGGCAGAGGCATAGCTGGAAAGCAAGGGTGCGGGGAAAACCCAGGTCAGGGAGGGAGCAACCAGCTTTTTCTTTCCTAACTGCCTCACTCTAGACCCAGAGTTCTCCACCCTGCCCCGTTCATTTATTCTCGAGCGTCACTCTCCAGGATCTAGAAATCCAGAGCCCAGGCCCTATTCCCCAGGGACCAACACGTCCTGTTCTCCCGCTTTCTGGATGCAACCATTTCTCTTTCTATTTCAAAGCTTCAGAAATCTGGGCTCCAATTCATCATCCCTCAGAGACTCTGACGCTTTTATCCTACCCTCTCCCCTTCCAATTCACCAACCCGGGAAAGAGCCGACAGAGACAGGGTGAGAGCGCATTCGGTGGCTACCCGTCTGCCGTCGAAAAGCCCCGCCCCTGGGATCCGACGGACGGAGGCCGAAGAGGCAAGACCGCCGGGATTTAGGGATGCAGGGACGCGTTCTTGTGGCTCAGACCTGACGTCCCTGCCTCGGCAATGGGGGTGTGTCTTGGAAGCTTCTGAGAGCCTGCGCTGAACGTCCAAAGCGCGCACGCTCCCAGATTTGGCTGTCTCGGAGTATCCCAAGAACAATGAGGGAGCCAAAACGCTTGCGCGCTACCTGTACTTGCGCAATAAGCTTAGCGTTGCCCGGCACGGCCTGCTGGTGACGTCATCAGAACGCACCCTAGTGCAAAGAAGGACCACCACCAGCCCAGTTATTTTTGGGGACCGCGTTATCACAACCGTACTCCAGTTGGATGGCAATCCAGGATTTCACCTTTGAAAGGCTCCTCAGGGGAAAAGCCCGGGAACCTTGAGACTCATTTCTCTCTGGGTGGTAGCTCTGTGTCAAGCGACTGACAGGTGCAGCGAAAGGCAGCCCTGTGCTATACTGAGAAAAGCAGAGGCCTGGACGACTGGCCTCAGGAGCAGGCAGTGCTAACACGGGCAGGCGGGGGCTCTGGGTAAAAGAAAAGTCACAGATGTTACAGAATGATGTCTTCCGGGAAGAAGCGAGCTAAAAGGTGGGTATCATTACCTGTCCCAAGACACTTGGGACTGTTACTGAAAGCTCAGCCCCCCCCCCTTTTTTAAAATAAGATTGAGATGAAGCTAATGTCAAAGGTCAAGATTCCCACGCAACGGGCGGCGCCTGTGGCACAAAGGAGTAGGGCGCTGGCCCCATATGCCAGAGGTGGCGGGTTCAAACCCAGCCCTGGCCAAAAACTGCAAAACAAACAAACAAACAAATTCCCACGCTGAGTTCAGGGAGTTAGTTTGATGCAGGGCGTCATAGGTCACACAGGCAATAAAGCTTTAGAGAAGTCACAGACCTGGGGAATCCAATCATCTGGATTCCAGACATCTACCAATGTCACAGGTCATAGAATTAGCATGCCGTTTAAGGATTGTGACAAGTGAGTGGCTTCACTCCTGTATGCTCTCTTGACCAGTGGGGTCACAGTCACCCTTGAGGACCCACACCCTGAAGAGCCCATGGAGCAGCAGGATTCACCCTGTGAAAGGAGCCCCCAAAGTCCAGGAGGCAGCATATGTGAGTATAGATGGCTAGCTGGCTAGGGAGGGTGGGATGCAGGAGCTGATGCTGAAAGATCTCTACAGCATTTCAATGTCCACAATGCTTTAGGGCCTTGCCTATTTAGGAAGGGGCTGTAAAGGCCCCGAGCTGCCCTACTGGGAACTGTCTCTCTTCACACTCCCCACAATCACATATACTCACCCTGCTCTAGCCATAGAGAAATGGGATGCAGTTCAGAGGGATAGGGTGGCTTTCAGGAGAGGCCTTGACTGGAGATGTGGCTGGGAATGTCTCTACTGTGAGAGAAGCAAGGTTCTGGTCTCAACTCTACCCTAGACTTTCAGTGTGACCTAGGCCTTGGTTTCCTTGTCAAAAGACGCTGCAACTACTCACCTCACAAGGTTATGGGGATTAGCTGCAGTAAAGAGGAAAGCTTGGATCTTAATGAAAGTAGCCAGTTTGACATGTAATAGAAACAGCTCCTACCAGATGTTTATTATGAGCAAGGTGCACTCATATTATGAATGAGTTTTAACTTTCTTGTTTCATTCAGCCCTTCTAATAACTGACCCTATGTAATTTGTATTATTACTTAAGATAAGGGAACTGAGGCAGAAAGAGGTTAAGTATTTGTAACAAGAAAGGTAGTATCAATGCCCTCAAAGACCCCAAAGAACACACCTGTAGTTGATCAAGTTGGGTTTATTGCTTATTACAACAAAGAACACACACTGGGGAAACTGGGATGTCTCATTAAGAGAGTTAAAAGTGACTTACAGGATTTGGGCTTCTGTCTGGCAATTTTAAGGAGGGTTCAAAGAAGGGGTTTTGCTCTGGATTGGATGCTGCTGGAAAGCAGGGGCAATTCCATGATAGGCTAACTTTTTTTTTTTTTTTTTTTTAGACAAGAGTCTCACTTTGTCACCCCAACCTTGGTAGAGTGCTGTAGCATCATAGCTCACAGCAACCTCAAATTCCTGGGCTTTAGCGATTCTCTTGCCTCAGCCTCCCAAGTAGTTGGGGCTACAGGTGCCCGCCACAACACTTGGCTATTTTTAGAGACCAGGTCTCGCTCTGGCTCAGGATGGTCTTGAACCTGTGAGCTCAGGCAATCCAACCACTGTGGGCTCCCAAGTGCTGGGATCACAAGCGTGAGCCACCACGCCTGGCCATGATTGGCTATCCTTAAAAACCTTTTCCATAAGGAGAGGAGAAAAACGGGAGGCTTAAACTATGAATGATAGGCTCAGCACCTGTAGCTCAATGAGTAGGGCACCAGCCACATACATCGAGGCTGGTGGGTTCAAGCCTAGCCAGGGCCTGCTAAACAACAATGACAACTGCAACCAAAAAATAGCCAGGCATTGTGGCAGGCACCTGTAGTCCCACCTACTTGGGAGGCTGAGCCAAGAGGATCACTTAAGCCCAAGAGTTTGAGGTTGCTGTGAGCTGTGACACCACAGCACTCTACACAGTGAGACCCTGCCTCCAAAAAAGAAAAAAAGCTGTGAATGATAAAGCAGCAGCAGTTAATTTACATTAGCTAGGATAGGGGGTTTTTGGATATTGTTCAGGCTTGGACAACATTCACATTTTGTCTATGTTCAGGTATTATTTTGGTGTTGTCTTGTTTTCTTGATTCATTCCAGTCACAGCATGGCCTTGGCTGTTGTTAATATTCTGTGAAATTGTTTTGTTATTTTTTGTTGTAGTTATTGCCCTCCGTAGAGTGCTGTGGTGTCACACAGCACACAACAACCTCCAACTCCTGAGTACCTGGGTACCTGAGTACCTGGGACTAAAGGCACCTGCCACAATGCCTGGCTATTTTTCTGTTTTGCAGTTCAGCTGAGGCTGGGTTTGAACCCGCCACCCTCTGTATATGTGTCTGGTGCCCTACTCAATGAGTCACAGGCGCCGCCCTGTGAATTTTTTTATGTTAAACATAATCAAGACTATTAAGGGGCAGGTCCTGCGGCTCAGTGAGTAGGGTGCCAGCCCCATATACAGAGGGTGGTGAGTTCAAACTCGGCCCCAGCCAAACTGCAACAAAAAAACAGCCGGGCATAGTGGTGGGCGCCTGTAGTCCCAGCTACTTGGGAGGCTGAGGCAAGAGAATCACCTAAGCCCAAGAGCAGGAGGTTGCTGTGAGCAGTGATACCATAGCACTCTACCAAGGGCAACAAAGTGAGACTGTGTCTCTAAAAAAAAAAAAACAAAAAACTCAAGGCCCAGCTGGGAGTGCCAGGCAAGATCCTGGATGTCAGGCTGCTTTTCTGTCTCAATAGTAATGGTGGGTGGGTACAGTGGCTCACACCTGTATAGGTGGGTGCAGTGGCTCACACCTGTAATCCCAGCACTCTGGGAGCCAAGGCAGGAGTTTGAGCTCAGGAGTTTGAGACCAGCCTCAGCAAGAGCAACCTGCCCCCATCTCTACTAAAATTAGAGGGAAAAAAAATAGCCAGGCGACATGGTGGGCGCCTGTACTCGCAGCTTCTCAGGAAGCTGAGGCTAGAGAATTGGTTGAGCTGAGGAGTTTGAGGTTGCTGTGAGCTATGATGCCATGGCATTCCACCCAAGGTGACAGAGACAACAAAAAAGTAATAATTTAAAAACATTGTAGAGTATTATTTATGCACTTAAACAAATTAATTCCTTCCAGCAAGTCTACAGAGTATATACTGTTATTACCTCATTTTCCAGATAACTGTTCTAATTGCCTAGGAAGTGGTGGAGCCAGGATTCAATTTCAGGCAGCCTGGCTTCAAAGGCTGTGCTCTAATCACCACTCTGTTGGATAGGGCAATGCTCTGGGTTCCAATCCTGGCTTTACCACTTCATTTCCTAGCCTCATGACTGTGAGCAACCTGCCTAACCTCTTTGAGCCTCAGTCTGCTCATCCATAAAGTAAGTCCACTGACAGTTCTCCCGTACTGCTGTCCAGCAATAGCATAAGCAGTGGTTCTCAACCTGTGGGTTGTGACCCACAGGAACTGTATTAAAGGGAACTGTATCAGGAAGGTTGAGAACCACTGGCATAGAACCTAGTGCTTTGCACACTCAGTGTTAATTGTTGGCATGATTCTGGGGCTCAGCAGAGGTCCTAGAGACTCCTGCTGGCCTCCCCAAACCTCTCCCCAAATCCCTCAGGCCACCCGGGAGCCCTGCAGTGCACCCGCTGCCTCATCACCTTTGCAGATTCCAAGTTCCAGGAGCGTCACATGAAGCGGGAGCACCCAGCTGACTTTGTGGCCCAGAAGCTGCAGGGGGCACTCTTCATCTGCTTCACCTGTGCCTGTTCCTTCCCCTCCTCCAAGGCCCTGATTGCCCACCAGAGAAGCCACGGTCCAGCCACCAGGCCCTCCCCACCAGTTGCACTCACCACTGGCCAGCCTACCTTCCCTTGTCCAGACTGTGGCAAAATCTTTGGGCAGGCTGCTTCTCTGAAGCGGCACCGTCAGATGCACGAGGCCCGCACCCCTCCTGGCACCTTCGCCTGCACCGAGTGTGGTCAGGACTTTGCCCAGGAAGCAAGGTTGCATCAACACTACATTCGACATGCCCGGGGAGAGCTCTGAGTGCAGCATAACCCCCTCTCTGGTGATAGGGGACTCTGTAGCGGGCAGGACCCACCATGATATGGGGCACAAGAACTCTTGGGGCCTTGGAGAGATTTGCTTCACTCCGTGGGAAGGCAGAAGGCAGTTTGTTAAGTAGGAACCAGAAGATTTTTTTTTTTTTTTTTTCAGTTTTTGGCTGGGGCTGGGTTTGAACCTGCCACCCGGTGGCATATGGGGCCGGCGCCCTACTCCTTTGAGTCACAGGTGTTGCCCTTTTTTTTTGAGACAGAGCCTCAAGCTGTCACCCTGGATAGAGTGCTATGGCATTGCCTCCGCCTCCCAAGTAGCTGGGACTACAGGGGCCCCGCCACAATGCCCGGCCATTTTTTTTTTTTTTTCTTTTTGGTTGCAGCCATCATTGTTTGGCAGCCCGGGCTGGATTTGAACCCGCCAGCTCAGGTGTATGTAGCTGGCGTCTTAGCCCATTGAGCCACAGGCGCCGGACCTAGATTTTCATTTAGAGGTTTAGTCTTTGGAGGACACAGGGTCTTTAGGGAAACTGAAATCAGACAATGAGATCTTTTTTTTAAGCAATGGGCAAAAAAGAGAGCAAGAGGGGAAAATGTTTGTATCTCTCTTATTCCCAAATAACTAGCTTCAGATTATGTAATCACCTTTAATTCTTCCCAGATGGATGCCATGGGCTGTAGGAACAAATTGCTCTGGACTCATGCCTGAACGGGGAGCAGGGAGGGTGAGGTGTTGCTGGCCTGTAATGCCGCAAGATGAGTTCCAGTCATCAGACATCTTGGGCCTTTGGGCCTGGGTTAGCAAAGTTGGGACCTGGATCCTAAATAAAGTGATTTTTTTTTTTTTTTTTTTTTAGATATCAAGTCTCACTTTCTTGCCCTTGGTAGAGTGTTGTGGTATCACAGCTCACAGCAACCTCCAACTCCTGGGCTTAAGCGATTCTCTTGCCTCAGCCTCCTGAGTAGCTGGGACTATAGGCACCCTCCACAATGCCCTGATATTTTTTTTTTGTTGTTGCCATTTGGCCAGGGCTGGGTTCAAACCTGCCACCCTCTGTATATGAGGCCGGTGCCACCCATCAAGTGGGAGTTTTAATTTGAGACCTTGTCATCATCCCACCCCCACCAGCCTTCCCCACCAAAGTGGGGCTATGGCATTGGATGGCACTAGCCCCTTAGATAAGTTATGCCCTAATTAAATAATTTCGTGTCTCATTCTAAGTTGTGGAATGTTTTTTATACATGAAGTGAGATGACTTAACAGGAATAGGATCTAACAACAGAAAACATCCATATTAAAATGTCTAAGTAAGAAGCTCTGGTTTTTGAGTGGGAATTTCCAGAGAACAGAAGGGTGTGGGAGGGGGAAGCTCAGGGCAGAGTTGGCCTAGCCTTGTGTAGAAACTGGTTTGGAATCAAACAGAGATAACTTCTGTTTCATGTTCCGTTTGGCCAACATTGGGAGATTTTTCCACTAAGATCCTATTTTCAGCTCTCTTGAAAGGCCTAACCCAGCTGTACATTGTAAGGGGGTGCAGGGCAAAAGCTACAACAAACAGCAGCTAAGCAATGAGTGTCACCCTCCGACTGGAGATGAGTCCCCCATGTCAGTCTTACTCCCTTATGTTACCTGCCCTGGTTCTAGAAACAGTGGCTGATGCCCTGTATATAGTATTCATACTGTTTGACTTGAGAAATGTTCTTAAAGCCATAGATGAGGTAGAAGTAGAAGAGACTGACAGCTGTCTCTTAATTTTTAGCTAGGCACATGATAGCTAAAAAGACTACATTTCCTAGATTTCCTTGCAGCTAGATGTGGCAAAGTGGCATAAGTTCTGGCTAGATTCCTAGGTAGTCTCCTCAAGCTTGTAAAAGGGATATGCCCTTCCTCCACCTTTCTTACTGGATGTGGTATCCAGCCTTCTTGGACCCTGAGGACAAAAGGCACACATAACATGGCAGAACAACAAGGCAGCAGGAGCCTGAGTTTCTGGCCAACTTCGCGGAACAGAACCACCATACCAGTCCACTTCCACACTGCTACGTGAGAGAGAAATAAACCTCTGTATTATTTAACACCATTAATTTGGGTCTCTCATCACATGCAGCAGAATTTACAGCCTAAGGCAGGGGTCTGCAAACTATGGCCAAATCTAGCCTGCTACCTGCCTTTACTGCAACACAGAAATGTTTGTTCACTTAAGTATTGTCTATGCTTGCTTTTGCACAGAACAGCCAATTTGAGTAGTTGCAACAGAGCTTTTATGGCTGGCAAAGCCTAAAATAGTTACCATCTAGCCCTTTACAGTATAAGTTTGCTGACCCCTTGTCTAACTGACATACAACTCAGAGTCTAGAAGCAGTGATTCCTACCCTGGGAAATATTACCTTTACTGAATATGTGTGTTGCTTGGATTTCTTTGCTGGAGTGATGTATGAGGAAACTGATTAGTTTCCAGTTGGCCATCACTTTTTTTCCAAGATAACAACTTCACCAAAGTCAAATATTTCCTCTGGCTCCTGGTGAAAGCCCAGAAGTTTCTTTCTTTCTTTCTTTTTTTTTTTTTTTAAGACAAGTCTCACTTTGATGTCCTTGGTAGAGTGCCTTGGCATCACAGCTCACAGAAACTTCAAACTCTTGGGCTCAAGTGATCCTCTTGCCTCAGCCTCTAAGTAGCTGGGACAGCAGGTGCCTGCCATAATGCCTGGCTATTTAGATGGGGTCTCACTCTGGCTTAGGCTGGTCTTGAACTCCTAAATTTAAGCAATCCACTGGCCTCAGCCTCCCAGAGTGCTAGAATTACAGGCATGAGCCACTGTGCCTGGCCTAAGCCCAGAAGTTTCTGACCCAGATATTTCCATGCCACCTCCCACGGTGGCTCCCCTAGTCCCAAATCTAATCCCACATGCTGTCCTGAGATAGATGGCAGCCTGCCCAAGTACTCCCCAGGCTTCCTATTCTCTCTATAGGCCCCAGATGTCATAGATTCCCAAGACTTTAAATAGCATCACTGGTGATTTCCAAATCTCTACCTCCAGGCCAAACCCCAGACATGCCCCATGGATGAGAAATGGAAATCTCAAACTCAAAATAGGTCAGTGTGACTCCTATGGCCCTAATCTGCCCAAGTGCCATAATTTTAGTAAACTGTGTACTCTGCTTTTGAGCCTGTTTGTCACCCCAGCTGTGGCCCTGTTTTTTTTTTTTTTTTTTTGACCAATCTTAGTTTATTTTTTTTGTTGTTATTGTTCTCTTCGTTTTTTGAGACCAGAGCCTCAAGCTGTCACCCTGGGTAGAGTGCTGTGGCATCACAGCTCACAGAAACCCTCAGCTTCTGGGCTCAAGTGATTCTCCTGCCTCTGCCTCCCAAGTAGCTGGGGCTACAAGCGCCCAGCACAACGCCCAGCTATTTTTCAGTTGCAGCCATCGTTTGGCGGGCCCAGGCTGGATTCGAACCCGCCAGCTCAAGTGTACATGGCTGGCACCTTAGCCACTTGAGCCACAGGCGCCGAGCCTTTTTTTTTCTTTTTTGAGACAAAGCCTCAAGCTGTCACCCTGGGTAACAGGCACCAAGCCTTTTTTTTTTTTTTTTTGAGACAGAGCCTAAAGCTGTCAAGCTGTCACCCTGGGTAACAGGCGCCAAGCCTTTTTTTTTTTTTTTTTTTGAGACAGAGCCTCAAGCTGTCACCCCGGACAGAGTGCTGTGGCATCACAGCTCACAGCAACCTCCAATTCCTGGACTCAAGTGATTCTCTTGCCTCTGCCTCCCAAGTAGTTAGGACTACAGGCGTCCACCACAATGCCCGGCCATTTTTTGGTTGCAGTGGTCATTGTTTGGCTGGCCTGGGCTGGATTCGAACCTGCCAGCTCAGGTGTACGTGGCTGGCACCTTAGCCCGTTGAACCACAGGCGCTGAGCCAAGACAGAGTCTCATTTTGTCACCCTTGGTAGAGTGCCGTGGCATCACAGCTAACAGCAACCTCAAACTCTTGGGCTTAAGCGATTCTCTTGCCTCAGCCTCCGAAGTAGCTAGGACTATAGGCGCCTGCCACAACACCCGGCTATTTTTAGAGACAAGGTCTTGCTCTGGCTCAAGCTGGTCTTGAACCTGTGAGCTCAGGCAATCCACCTGCTTAGCCTCCCAGAGTACGAGGATTACAGGTGTGAGCCACTACTGCCTCCTCCAGTCTCTCTACCATAGCCCTTCATGTATGTAAATAAGCTTACATCACTCATTTAAAACCCTCCAATGGCGTTCCATAAAAAACATCCAAAGACCTCATCCAGACCCACAAATCCAGCCAATGACTCACCCCAGCCCACTAAGTAATCTCAACCCCTTCCTTGCTTGTCTTCTTCACTATATTCCAGCCACACAAGCCAGGCTTCTGTCTCAGGGCCTTTGCACTTCCTTCCCTCTGGCATGCTCTTACCCCAGTCCCTCAAGTCTGTCTCAGTATTATTCAGGTCTCCATACATGCTACCTCTTAAGAAAAGTCCCCGGACTGCTTGGCTAAAGGAGCTCCCCTAATCCTTGCTCTGACTTATTTTCTTCCCACCACTCTCCAGCATCTAGAATTATCACACTGTTGTTTATGTGAGTATGTTCCTTATACTGGAATCCAAGCTCCTGAGGGCAAAGAAGTCTGTCTCCCTTACTACTTCATCCTCATTGCCTACAACAATGCCTACCATGAGCTCAAAAATACTTGGTGACTGTGCCTATTGTTTATTTACTGTTTCTTACCTTCAAGATGAAGCCTTCATTGTTACTGTTCCCAACCAAAGAATATTGGGAGGACACATTTCAAACCACAGCACAGAGTAAGCCAGATAATGGGTTGTATTTCCTGAGGCAGCATGCCTAAATCTCTTTTGCCATAGGACAGGATTCTAAGCACAGATGTAAAGAATTGTCCATGTATCAGCACATGTTCACAGAAGCTTTCCATGCAGCTCTGTGGTGTGCTTTCTGCAAACTGTTTGCCAGACTCCTCCCATGAAAGGTACAGGTAGAATGGAAGGAGGGGAGATTTGCTGATGGAAGACTAATTCTCTACATCTGGGCTTAGAGATCCCTGCTGAGACTGCCCCAGCAGCAGGTGGGCTCTAGCATCTTTCTATACTCAGCACAAGAGGCACTATGCCTCCTTCAGGTTTGAGCCCCAGCCATGTGGCACCTTGTCACTGGTCCTTGCACCAGCTACAGTTTGTCCTCCAGGCTCCTACTGGGATATGGTAATCTCACTTTTTCATACTCTTGTCAGTCCTAGTGTGCGAATGGATTCTTGCCCACATTAATTTCTGGGTTACCTCACTTGTCCAAATTAGTACTTGTAGCCTTCTAACACCTATGTAATCCTCTCTTTGAAATGCCTAGCTTAGTTTTATATCCTGACTGGGTGCTGACTCAATGACCCAAGTGGCAGCAGACTAGGACTCACTGCTAGTGTCTCTTGTGATCCTTAATATTTGGTGATGGAAGGATACTTCTCTACATGTGCTTAAAGAGCCCTGTCTTGGGTGGCGCCTGTGGCTCATTGAGTAGGGCGCCAGCCCCATACACTGAAGGTGGCGGGTTCAAACCCGGGCTCAGCTGAACTGCAAAACAGAAAAACAGCCAGGCATTGTGGCAGGCGCCTGTAGTCCCAGCTAGTCGGGAGGTTGAGGCAAGAGAATCGCCTAAGCCCAGGAGCTGGGGGTTGCTGTGAGCTGTGTAATGCCACGGCACTCTACTGAGGGGGATGAAGTGAGACTCTGTCTCTACAAAAAAAAAAAGAACCTTGTCTTATGGCAAAAGAGTTAGGCATGCTGCCCAGGAAACAAAACCTATTATCATGCTTATCCATGTGCTATGCTTTGAAGATTGTCATCCCAATATTCATATGTTGGGAACCTAAGATCTTAAGTGATAGTATTAAAAGGTTGGGCCTTTAGGAGGTGATTAAGTCTTGAGGGGTCTGCCCTCATGAATGGGATTAGTACCCTCAATCTCCATTAACAATATAAGGTTAATATCCTTATAATGACATAAGGGGGCTAATATTAGTACCCTGAAATAGCTAGGCCTCCTGCCCGTCCATCTCTTCTGCCATGTGAGGACACCCTGTTCATCTCTTTTTGCCACCTTCTACCACATGAGGACGCAGCAAGTAAATACTAACTTGGAAGCAGACGGCACCCTTACTGGACACTAAATCGGCTGGTATCTGGTTGTCAGACCCTCTAGCCTCCAGAACTGTGAGAAATAAATCCTGTTCTTTATAAATGTCCTAGTCTCAGGTATTTTGTTAATAGCAGCACAAATGGATTAAGACACCATATTGTTTTAATGAGCTGTCAATTTCCTTTTTTTTTTTTTTGAGACAGAGCCTCAAGCTGTCACCCTGGATAGAGTGCTGTGGCATCACAGCTCACAGCAACCTCCAATTCCTGGGCTCAAGCGAGTCTCCTGCCTCTGCCTCCCAAGTAGCTGGGACTACAGGC
>CAUYON010106241.1:0-16257 GCA_963573935.1 Arctocebus calabarensis | reverse complement strand
CAGTGAGCTTAGATGCCACTGGGAGAAATAAAAGAGGACAGGGTGTGTGATTTCGTTTATAAAAAGGACAAAACCGGGGCAGCGCCTGTGGTTCATCGAGTAGGGCACTGGCCCCATATACCGAAAGTGGCAAGTTCAAACCTGGCCTCAGCCGAACTGCAAAAACAGAAAAATAGCCGGGTGTTGTGGCGGGTGCCTGTAGTCACAGCTACTTGGGAGGCTGAGGCAAGAGAATCGCCTAAACCCAGGAGTTGGAGGTTGCTGTGAGCTGTGTGACACCACGGCACTCTACCCAGGGCGATAAAGTGAGACTCTGTCTCTACAAAAAAAAAAAGAAAGAAAGAAAGAAAAGAAAAGAAAGGACAAAACCAGGCAATCTCAGCTCAGTGTTAGAATCACAACAGTGATCAGAATCATAACAGAGGTCACCTCTGTGGTGGGTGATTGGGGTCCCCCAATGTTCCTGGAGGCTGGAAATATTCCAATTTTTGGCACTGGAGACCCTTGGTGTCCCTTTGGAAATATTATCTCCTGCATGACTTCCCGTCCCATGGTAATCACTATACCACTGTGCCAAGTGACTTTCCTGTCTTGTTTAATGGTCTTTGTGAAGCACTCACTGGGCATGTGACAAAGATTATACCAGCTAATGCAGATTAAACACGTTGAGTATTTGGGCTGAGCTGGCCTCAGCAAACCACCTCACTGAAATTAGTGAGGAATCAGCCCATTTCAACAGCTGAGAAAGCTGAGTCACAGGGATCCTTGTCACTGAAGCCAAATGGCCCAACTATGATGGGGCTGAGATTTAAACCCAGAGCTTGGGCTCTACACCCACCCCTGCAGGAGGATTATATTCTAGGTGTGTAAAGGCCTCATTAATGCTGGGGCTATTATTTTAGAACATATTTTCTCTTTCTTTGTTTTTCTTTTTTCTCTTCTCTTCTCTTCTTTCTTTTTCCTCCCCTCTCTCCTTCCCTTCCTCCCTTTCTCTTTCTCTCCTCCCTCCCTCCTTCTTTCCTTTCCTTTCTTCCTTCTTTCCTTTCTTTTCTAAGAGATAGAATGTTTCCTAGGCTGGAGTACAGTGTTGCAATCATAGCTCATTGAAGCCTCTAATTCCTGGGCTCAAGCAATCCCTTCAACTCAGCCTCCTCCGACTACAGGTATGCACCACTATGCCTGGCTACTTTTTTGTTGAAATAGCTTTTCTCTCTGGCTCAGACCAGTCTGCATGTTCCCACATTGGCCTTCCAAAGGGCTGGGATGGCAGGCCAGGAACAGTTTTTCTACCCAACATTCTCTTTGTGTTTTTGTTGTTGTTGTTTCTTTTTTTTTAGAGACATAGTCTCACTTTGTTGCCCTGGGTAGAGTGCCGTGGTGTCTCGGCTCACAGCAACCTCCAGCTCTTGGGCTTAAGTGATTCTCTTGCCTCACTCTCCCAAGTAGCTGGGACTACAGGCACCCACCACAATGCCTGGCTATTTTTTTGTTGCAGTTTGGCCAGTGCTGGGTTTGAACCCGCCACCTTCAGTATATAGGGCCAGTGCCCTACTCCCTAAGCCACAGGCGCCTCCCCAACATTCTCTTTGGATTTTCATTTAGAAGATCCACTGAGATCTTTTTTTCCAATGCACTTGAAGCCCCACCCCTTGCCTCTCCCAGCAGAGGGCTTCTGAGCTCTAAGGGCCCCCATGGTGAAAGAGCTTCAGGTTGGGAGGCACAGTTGTGGGGTGGGAAGCAGGCGGTTTCCTCTTGGGCCCATACCACGGGTAAGTTTCCTGCTGTGAGGGCCCTAGAGGGGCCTAAGGAAGAAGCTGTATGGGGCAGGGCTGAATAGAGCAGTAAGGAGGGGACAGAGAGAAAGAGATCCTTTTTTTTTTTTTTTTTTTTTAAAGACAGAGTCTCATTTTTTCCGCTCTATAGAGTGCCATGGCGTCACACAGCTCACAGCAACCTCCAACTCCTGGGCTTAGGCGATTCTCTTGCCTCAGCCTCCCGAGTAGCTGTGACTACGGGCACCCGCCACAACACCCAGCTATTTTTGTTTTGCAATTCAGCCGAGGCCAGGTTTGAACCCGCCAGCTTTGGTATACAGGGCCGTCGCCCTACTCGATGAGCCACAGGCGCTGGCTGAGAAAGAGATTCTTGTTAGCTTAGTCTTCAGACTGAACCCATCCACAGGGCATGCATCACATTAGGTGCAGAACGTTCAGCCCCAGTTTCAGATGGGCTTGAGGCCCCCAGGACCACAGAGTATGCCAACCATCGCTATCCTAAATCCCCCATCAGCACCCCTTCTGCCTCCTGATCAGGCAGATCTGTGTGTCTGTGATCAACTGCTCATGTCTGCCTGGGGCACCCACTTGGCTAGTTGGGGAGAGATATAGAGCAGTGTTTTTCAACTGCTCCTGGGGTGAAGGTTGCCCCTTCACCCCAGAATTCTCTCCTTTCTCATAGCTTTTACTTCCCCAACTGGTTTGGACTGGAGAAATGCCATCCTATTATCTCTTTTTTATCTCATGGCACACTTGAACCTATAGTTAACTTGCCATGGCACGCTTAAATTATGTTGATCACACAAACAAAGTAAAGAAAATAATATACTCACTGGGCGTTGAACTTCTTTTGAAAATAATTTAATTGATGATCTTTAAAAATTTTGCAGCACACCTAAGATCCTCTCACAGCACACCAGTTGAAAATCACTAATGTAGAGGCTGCAAGTTGACTGGAGATATCTGCCTTGGCACAACAAAGATAGTGGGTGTTCACATAAATCCAGGTGCAGAATATTCTCCAGCACCCAACACAGCCCTTGTCTGGGGGTAGTAGCTCCCCACTCACCTTGCACACTGAGCTCCTTCTCCTGATTCTGTTTTTGTTTGTCTTGGAAAGTGTCTCTGTTCCTGCCTCCCTTCCCCTTTCTCCAGCACTCTCCTCCTCCACCCCAGATGCTCTGTCCCCTCTGGCTGGGACTGAGGGAATTCCTCTCTCTATGCCCCAGGCAGGTTGCACTCATGGCACCTCCAAGTGAGGAGACACCCCTGATTCCTCAGCGCTCCTGCAGCCTGTCATCCTCAGAGGCTGGTGCCCTGCATGTGCTGCTGCCTGCGCGGGGCCCTGGACCACCCCAGGGCCTGTCTTTCTCCTTTGGAGATCACTTGGCAGAGGAGCTGTGCGTGCAGGCTGCCAAGGCCAGTGGTGAGTCTGTCTTTGGAGGAGTGGGCCAGAGAGAAGTATAGGGCTGTGGAGGGCCCATATTGAGAGCTGAAACAGTCACCTGCAGGAATCAACTTTGGAGCTGGGACTCTGGGGCATGAGTAGGAGTTTGGCAATAGAGAAGGGTGCATAGAGTGGGCATTTGAGGCAGAGGGAATGGCCTGTGCAAAGACTCAGAAGGGTAATGGCACATGAGCAGAACAGCTAGTTATCTCTTGAGATAAAGTGTATGGTGGTTTCTCTCCTGAGGGCAATGCAGAGCCTCAGAGGGTGTGTGAACAGGGGTAGGACACTGTCAGAGCTGAAGGTGAGGCTGCATAGGGGTGATCCTGGCAGCCACGTGAGGGATACTCAGGAGGTGGAGAAACTCAAGAGGGAGCTGATGGAACTGTCCCTGTAGGTATCCTGCCTGTGTACCACTCCCTCTTTGCCCTGGCCACAGAGGACCTGTCTTGCTGGTTCCCTCCGAGCCACATCTTCTCCGTGGAGGATGCAGGCACCCAAGTCCTGGTCTACAGGCTCCGGTAGGAAGTGCCCCTAACCCCCAGGGATTGTACGATTTTATTATCTCCTTGCATCTTGAGGCGCCCTCCTCCCAGAGAGGGTATAATCACTGCCCATTCACAAATGAAGAGACAGAGAGCAGACAGGGTGGGTCTCTGGCCACAGGTCACACAGCAAATTGGCACAACTTGGGCTAAGTCTTCAGCAGAGTCTGCTGCTCAACAGTACTCTCACTCCTGCTGGGGCTGGGTTGCCCCTTCACCCCAGAATTCTCTCCTTTCTCATAGCTTTTACTTCCCCAACTGGTTTGGACTGGAGAAATGCCATCGCTTTGGACTACGCAAGGATTTGGCCAGTGCCATCCTTGACCTGCCAGTCCTGGAGCACCTCTTTGCCCAGGTGGGAGTCTCTGTGGGCCTCCACTGAGGGGGAAGGATCTGTAGTACAGCATCAGGGCTGATGTTTGGGTGACCTTGGCTAATGCTTCCTGTGGCCGACCCCCTAGCACCGCAGTGACTTGGTGAGCGGGCATCTCCCCGTGGGCCTAAGCCTCAAGGAGCAGGGCGAATGTCTCAGCCTGGCGGTACTGGACCTGGCCCGGATGGTCCATGAACAGGCCAAGCGCCCTGCAGAGCTGCTGAAAACCGTCAGGTGAGGACCTCTGTGCTGTGAGGTCCGACTTCTGCCTGGAAATGAGCAAATACGGGCTCCAGCCATTCCCCAGCCATGCAAAGCTGCATTGAGTGCAGATGACCCAGGGCCTCCCAAGCAGCCAGCAGGAAAGAGGTCCCACCTCCTGCCCCAGAAAATTCTGTGGTGTCCCTGTTCGACCTTCCCTCACACTGAGGTCCTGTTACCACGCGTGCCCCTGAATAAGAGTCTGTGTGTTCCTCGCGGCTATACTGAGATCTCATTCCAGCCCCTTGGCTAAAAAAACCTGGCTTTGCGCGGAGAGCCAGCTCCTCCTCTCTCCAACCCTGCAGCTACAAAGCCTGCCTGCCCCCAGCCCTGTGCGAAATGATCCAGGGCCTGAGCTTCGTGACGCGGAGGCGCATTCGGAGGACTGTGCGCAGGGCCCTGCGCCGCGTGGCGGCCTGCCAGGCTGACCGGCATTCACTCATGGCCAAGTATATCATGGACTTGGAGCGGCTAGATCCAGCCGGGGCCGCCGAGACCTTCCAAGTGGGCCTCCCCGGGGCCTCTGGTGGCCAGGACGGTCTGGGACTGCTCCGCGTGGCTGGTGATAGCGGCATCGCCTGGAGCCAGGGAGAAGACCAGGTACCAGCCAGCGCTGGGGTTGGGGGTATCCAAAGTAGTGGGTAGGGTCTAGGGGAGGGGTCTAGAGGGGGTGGGAACAATTGAACGTGGGGAAACGGGCCGCGCTTAAGGAGGACGGAGCATGGGAGAATTGGAGGGGTTCAGAAGAGGCCAGCTGAGCTAGAGGAGAGACCCTAAATGGGCGGGGCTTAGAAGGAGGGCTTGGCGCGAGGGCGGGGACCATGGAGGGGCGGGGTTTGGCAGGGGCGAGGAGTAGGATTGGGTAGAGTGTGGCTGAGAGGCGTGGGGTTTATGGGCGTGGGTTGGTGGGATGGATTTTTTTTTTTTTTTTTTTTGTAGAGACAGAGTCTCACTTTATCGCCCTCGGTAGAGTGCCGTGGCGTCACACAGCTCACAGCAATCTCCAGCTCCTGGGCTTAGGCGATTCTCTTGCCTCAGCCTCCCAGGTAGCTGGGTCTACAGGTGCCCGCCACAACGCCTGACTACTTGGTGGGATGGCTTTTGACCCTCTGCCTCAACTGTTCTCTTTCTTAGGTCTTCCAGCCTTTCTGCGACTTTCCAGAAATCATAGACATTAGCATCAAGCAAGCTCCGCGCGTTGGTCCAGCTGGGGAGCACCGCCTAGTCACTGTCACTAGGACAGACAATCAGATTCTGGTGGGTGCAGGGCCCCTCCCCTCGCCCCTGCCCCCGAGGTCGGGGACTCTGGATAGGCGCCCTCGGGTTGAATTGGATGCTGAGATTGGTCCTTGCCTTACAGGAGGCCGAGTTTCCGGGGCTACCTGAGGCGCTGTCCTTCGTGGCGCTCGTGGACGGCTACTTTCGATTGACCACCGACTCCCGGCACTTTTTCTGCAAGGAGGTTGCACCTCCACGACTGTTGGAGGAGGTGGCTGAGCAATGCCACGGCCCCATCACGTAAGATGTCCCTCGCGACCACGCAGGGGTCCCTCTCTTTCTGAAAGTCTCAGTGTCCTCACTTTTCAGAACACCTGGACAGGGGTCAAGGGCTCAACCGGGGCCTGGGGCTTAATCAGTGCTCAGTGAGGCTGGAGTCACCCCCTGCTGCTGAGGGCAGCCACTCTCCTCCCTCTGGCCCCTGGGGTCCCAGGGCTATTCCCTGGAGATGGATGAGTCACCCAGCATCACACTATCGCCTTTTATTTAATCTCCCAGGGAAAGGCTAAAACTTTTGACTGATTTTATAAATAGTGGGGAGAGGGGTGTTACCTGGTAAGGACCCTAAGGCTCCAGAGGGACCAGTTTTTAAACCAGCACTCACTCTCTCTTTCTCTCTCTCTCCCCTTCTTTCACTCTTCTCTCTGTTCCTTTTTCCATAGACTGGATTTTGCCATCCACAAGCTTAAGACTGCAGGTGCACGTCCTGGCTCCTATGTCCTCCGTCGCAGCCCACAAGAATTCAACAGCTTCCTCCTCACTGTCTGTGTCCAGGTCAGTGCATTGCTAGGGTAGAAGAGAGCTTTCTGGAGGAGATGACGTTTGAGTTGAGACCTGAATAATGTATCAGTATTTGGTCCCTGAAGAAGGTGAGGGAAAAGATATTCCCATTAAAGGGAACAGCATATGCAAAGGCCTGGAGATTGGAATGATCTTGGGGTGCTTTAGAAAGAAGGGGAAGCACTCCGACTCAGGGATCACTCCACTTTGCAGACCCCTCTTGGCCCTGACTACAAGGGCTGCCTCATCCGGCGAGACCCCTCAGGAACCTTCTCCCTGGTTGACCTTGGCCGACCTTACAGTAGTCTTCGAGAGCTCTTGGCAGCCTGCTGGGATGGTGGGCTGCACATAGATGGGATTGCATTGACCCTCACCTCCTGCTGCACCCCCAGACCTAAAGGTGAGACCACCCTCTCTCCTGAGCTGAGCAATTGACTTTTTATGTTTTTGACAATTCCTGTGTCAAATGGCAGAAACTGCAGATCAATGTGGTTTAGGAAAGAAAAGATGATTTATTGGCTTGGGTTAGAGTGCAAACTTAAGGTACAATGAGATCCAGAAACAGCTGGCTCTGAGTCATGTCGCTAGCATTTAGTTTCTCTCCTTCGCTCACTTCTTCTGGGTGAATATCATTCTCAGACAAACCCCATCAATGGGACAATTCTTTGTGTGAATTCTGCAGAATCTCCCAGAATCCCCAGTAGGACTGAGCTCCTAGTTGCCCACAGTGTCATCTGCTTATTGGGGCCCCCTGCAGGGATCCTTCCCTCCCTATTTCATGTCCTCAATACCTATATGGGGGCTTCCTGGTGTCTCCTTTCAAATAAACTTCATGCCTTGGACTCCTCACTTCAGGATCTGCTTCTAGGGGCTCTCAAAACTAAGTGAACTAACTCTTGGGGACTTTTCACCTCTCACCTCTGGTTTCTCTTCCTACTCCTCTCTCCATAGAAAAGTCCAACCTGATTGTGGTCCGGAGGGGTTGCAGCTCACCCACATCATCTCTTGTTTATCCCCAATCCCAATGCCAGCTGAGTCAGATGACATTTCACAAGATCCCTGCTGACAGCTTGGAGTGGGTAAGGGGCCCCAGGAAATGGGAGTACCTTAGCCTGGGTCCAGACTTAGATCTATATCTACCTCTGACGTGTAGCCTCAGGCATATGCTATAATCCTCCTTGGCCTCTGTCTTCCCATCTGTAAAATGGAGCCAGCACCTATGTCTCACTTGGACCAAGGCCAAGGGCTGGGATCCTATAGGAACTTACTCACTGGCATCTCTTGATATCCTCTCACCCACCAGCATGAGAATTTGGGCCATGGGTCCTTCACCAAGATTTACCGGGGTTGCCGCCATGAGGCTGTAGATGGAGAGGCCCGAGAAACAGAGGTGTTGCTGAAGGTTATGGATGTCAAGCACAAGAACTGCATGGAAGTGAGTGGATTGGAGACAAGAAATTTTGAGTCAGGACTGGCTGGAGATGACAGCCTTGTGGATTCACAGAAATTTAAAACACAGAGAGTTTTGAAACAACAGAGGTGTAGCCACAGCCTCACTGAACCATAAACTATGAAAAGATCAAGGGTGGCACCTGTGGCTCATTGAGTAGGGTGTCGGCCCCATATACCGAAGGTGGCGGGTTCAAGCCCGGCCTTGGCTGAACTGCAAAACAGAAAAATAGCCGGGCGTTGTGGCTGGCACCTGTGGTCCCAGCTACTCGGGAGGCTGAGGCAAGAGAATCGCCTAAGCCCAGGAGTCCAGGAGTTGGAGGTTGCTGTGAGCTGTGTAACGCCACAGCACTCTACAGAGGGCGATAACGTGCGGCTCTGTATTTAAAAAAAAAAAAAAAAAAAAAAAAAGGATCAAGGAATTCAGATGCAAACAGGAAATACAACAGATAGAGGGAACAGCCAGTATAAAGGTCCTGAGGCAGGACTGAGCCTGACAGGTTTTACAAGGAGTAGTTAGAAGGCCAATTGGCTGAAGAGGAGGAAGGAAAGTAGCGGGAGAGGCTGGACCACAGAGGGGAAGGCTTGAGCCCTTCTCAATCCCCAAATCTCCCACCTATATCTGAGAGACTTGAGGTAGACTATTGTGGGACTTCCATCCCCCATCAGAAAATTGTAATGTTTAGCCTCATGTGCACTCATGATGGACGATGCCTCCTGAGGCAGGTTTGTGAGCTCCAAGTTTGGGATCCTTGGCCTGATCCTGGAGTGGGAGGAATCTATGCATCTTCTTTCCCTTCCCACCTTCCCTAGTCATTCCTGGAAGCAGCAAGCTTGATGAGCCAAGTGTCGTACCAGCATCTGGTGTTGCTCCATGGCGTGTGCATGGCTGGAGACAGTGAGACCCCCCCCCCTGCACCCCATTCCTTCCTTGCCCAAGTCCAGGCTGCTCTTCCTATACATGGCAGCACCACTAATACACCAAGCCCAGCCTGGATGGGGCCCAGTGTCCCTCAGACTCCATCATCCTGTACTCATATCTCTCACTTACCACCCCTTGGGCAGTAGCTATGGGTTCCCACCAAAAGTTGGCTCCAGCGTTATCTCAAGTCAGACAAATTTGGATTTCCAGTCTTGCTCTGCAGCTTTGTACAGGACATATAACCTTTCTAAGCTTAATTTCATCATTTCAGTTCACCAGTTATTTATCAGGAGTCCAGTATGTTCCAGGTGCTGGGCACAGAGAGTAGAATGTGACAAACAGGCCATGATGAGGTGTGAACAGGGCGCTATGGGTGATCAGCAAGGTGGCTGGCCCAGTCTGGGGCTCAGGCAGTGGTTTTGGGTAGGCAAGGATGCATTCTGAGCTGCAAGGGCAAGGGCGAGTATAAATTAGGGAAGAGAAGGAAAAGGGGTATTTTAGGCAGAGGACACAGAGCATGCAAAGGTTTGGAAGTGAGATACAGAGAGAGCTCAGCACCTTTCAGGCATTTCGAGCAAATAATTCAGAGGTGGGAGATAGGGAGGAGGAAGGGTGAGGATGGGAGTAATGGAGGGGTAGGGAAAGGAGCAGCCAGACTGGAGAATTTGAGAGACTCCCAAGGGCGGAGTGGGGCAGAGTCTATTAAGCACAAGTGCAGTTCCACCTCCCAACCCTGCCACTCCCTCAAACCACCAGGCACCATGGTGCAGGAATTTATATGCCTGGGAGCGATAGACACATATCTACGCAAGCGTGGCCACCTGGTGCCAGCCAGCTGGAAGCTGCAGGTGATCAAACAGCTAGCCTACGCCCTAAACTATCTGGTGAGTGCTCCTCTGCCTACTCCACCCTCCATTCACTGGGAAAGAAAGCTTCCTCTGGGTGGAAGTGGAACTGGGAGAGGGCTCTGAAGCATGGTTAGGAGTTTGGTAAGAATGCAAGTGGAGGGCAGGTATGAGAGGTATGAACATACTAGAAGGGAACCACTGGTTATCCAGGCTTGTCAGGAGTAGTGAATGATGGAGCTGGACAGGTGGGAAAGCTTCCTAGAAGAGGGAACATTGGGGTTTAGGCCTTAAAAGTTGAGTAGGAGTTCATAAAAAAGAGAAAGGAAGGAAGGCATGTCAGGGAACAGCTTGGGCAAAGGCTTACAAGCTAGATAGTTGTACAACTGGGCACTCATCAAGCAGTTCAACTGGCAGAAGACCAAGGTGGGGAGGTGTAGAAGAGAAGCTTATGGGAAGACTGAACAAGGGCCATGAGCACTAAATTGAGGAGATTTGTCTTTGTCTCAAAGGCAATGGGTGTCCAAGGGGTGGGGGACAATGTTTGAGAAGGGAAGGGATACAGATCAGTATAAGGTAAGAAAGGATGCTGGGAGTCTAGGGAGGATGCTGGAATTTGTTTGAACCAAGTGGACTTCGATGGATGTATAGGAGTTTTCTGAACAAATATTCATCAAACACTTCCTGGTATTTCCCTATGCCTGGCCCACTTAGGAGGACAAAGGTCTTCCCCATGGCAATGTCTCAGCCCGGAAGGTGCTCCTGGCTCGGGAGGGGTCTGATGGGAGCCCTCCCTTCATCAAGCTGAGTGACCCTGGGGTCAGCCCCACTGTATTAAGCTTGGAAAGTAAGTGACTAGAAGTGAAGGAGGGAGGGGCCTAGGAGGACCCAGAAGTGCATTTCTGACCCCATCCCTGCCCCCTCAGTGCTCACTGACAGGATCCCCTGGGTGGCCCCTGAATGTCTCCAGGAGGCCCGGACACTTGGTTTGGAAGCTGACAAGTGGGGCTTTGGTGCCACGGTCTGGGAAGTATTCAGTGGGGTCACAATGCCCATCAGCACCCTGGATCCTGCCAAGGTTAGAGCGTTCCACCTAACATTGGTGTTGAGAACCTCTGTTTTGACAGAAGGTTGATGAAGCCTGGTTTGGGGGAGGTTGGGTGGGTCTTATGGAGCCTCCTGAGGGTGAATTGGGGGTGATCAGCCCCTCCTCCTGCTCTCAGAAACTTCAGTTTTATGAGCAACGGCAGCAGCTGCCAGCCCCCAAGTGGACAGAGCTGGCCTTGCTGATCCAGCAGTGCATGGCCTACGAGCCAGACCAGCGGCCCTCATTCCGAGCCGTCATCCGTGACCTCAACAACCTCATCACTTCAGGTGCCCACTAGGCCAGGCCGGGTGGGCAGGGCTGCCATGTCATATTGAGGCCAGTGGGAGGAGTATGTTTTGCATGCAGAACCCACCGTGTGTGTCTGTCAAGATTGGGGTGGTTGGTGATTGTAACAGTGTGAACTCTGACAGTTGCTATAACAAACAGGTCCCTTGGCTTAAAGGTTCAACATGGTGGTATTTAATTTAGTTTAGTTTAGTTTTTTTTTGTGTGTGTGTGAGACAAGGTCTTGTTTTGTTGCCAAGGTTGGAGTGCAGTGGCATCATCCAGCTCACTGTACTCTCAAACCCAGGGCTCAAGTGATCCTCCTGCTTCAGCTGCCCATCACCCATGTAGCTGAGACTACAGGCATATGCCACCATGCCCAGCTCATTTATAAATTTTCTGTAGAGACAGGGTCTTGATGTGCTGCTTAGGCTGGCCTTGTACTACTGACATCAAGTGATCCTTCTGCCGCAGCTTCCCAAAGTGCTGGGACTACAGGTGTGAGCCACTACACCCAGACTGATATTTCGTTCTTATTTCGTGAAGGTGTTCAAGTCCACCAGAACCTCTCACTTTGTTGTTCCAACCTACCCCATGGTGTTGGGTCCCTATTAGATCCTCTGCAGACAGAGAGAGTGTGGAGGGCTCCATGCTAGGTTTCCATAGGTCAGAACCAGAGGGGCGCCCACATGTCTCACCCTTATCCTGTGATGTGACCACATCTCATAGCATTAGAACTCAGGGGATGCAGTCTCACCATGTGCCTCCATCTCCATAGCCATGTGGAATTGCACAGGGTGTATACTGCACAAGGAGGGTGCCTTTTTTCAATCCCCACAAGGGATTTGGCTTGCAGTGGTCCTGCCATAATGCACAGAGAGGGTAAGTGTGCAGATTGAGGTTACACAGAAAGTCAGCTCAAGAGCAGGGTCCAGGAGATGGACTGCTCACTATTTCCCTTGTATAACCCCAGACTATGAGCTCCTCTCAGACCCCACACCTAGTGCCCTGGCACCCCGTGATGGGCTGTGGAATGGTGCCCAACTCTATGCCTGCCAGGACCCCACAATCTTCGAGGAGAGACACCTCAAGTACATTTCACAGCTAGGCAAGGTGAGGTGAGGTGGGCTGGGCTGGGTGGGCAGGGCAGCACCTAGACATGTGGACACCAGCCCTGTCATCCCTCAGGGCAACTTTGGCAGTGTGGAGCTGTGCCGTTACGACCCACTGGGTGACAACACAGGCGCCCTGGTGGCTGTGAAGCAGCTGCAGCACAGCGGGCCAGACCAGCAGAGGGACTTCCAGCGGGAGATTCAGATCCTCAAAGCGTTGCACAGTGACTTTATTGTCAAGTACCGTGGTGTCAGCTATGGTCCTGGTAAGCCACCTGCCAGAGGATAAACCAAAGCCTATTGGTGCTTTGTGAATTACATGTCCTCATCCTCTTGCATTGTCATTTTGGGTGGGGTAGAATCATCAGGGGTGTTGTTAACATATTTGTTTAGCCACATTTAGACTGGACATGGGTTCAAATCCTGACTCCACTCCTTAGCAGGTGGAAAATTTAACCTCTCTGAGCTTCAGTTTCCCCCAGCTGAAAAGTGGGTCCATGTGATATTAAAATAACTATGCTGTGGGAGGTGCTTAAGAGTTATCACAATAAGTGTCTTTATCCCCGTTCCCCTTAGGGCCACAAGGTCCCACTGTGAATGGGGTGGGGGAAAATGAAGGGCGTAGTCAGGACCGGGCCCTGCGGTGACACCTTGCGCCTCCTCCAGGTCGTCAGAGCCTACGTCTGGTCATGGAGTACTTGCCCAGCGGCTGCCTGCGCGACTTCCTGCAGCGGCACCGCGCGCGCCTGGACGCCAGCCGGCTGCTTCTGTACGCCTCTCAGATCTGCAAGGTGTGAGGCGGGCGTGAGAGAGTGGAGGATGAATCTGTTAGGATTCAGGGATTAGGCTGGGGTCTGGCCTGGGTTGGGGCTTGGAGTTAGATGACAAGTCAGACTTGGGGTACCTGTCGGATCATCTTGGGGTCCCTCTGCATTTCACCCCTCCCGGGAAGCAGGGCATGGAGTACCTGGGTTCCCGCCGCTGTGTGCACCGCGACCTGGCAGCCCGGAACATCCTAGTGGAGAGCGAGACACACGTCAAGATCGCCGACTTCGGCCTGGCCAAACTGCTGCCGCTCGACAAAGACTATTACGTGGTCCGCGAGCCGGGCCAGAGCCCCATCTTCTGGTGGGTACCAACGCTGGAGACCCGCTCCTTCTCACGTCTCGGCTCTGCTCCATCTCTTGCCTCGCCCCATCACAAGCCCCGCCCCTTTCCGCAGCCTTGGGCTGGTCCGAGCCCCGCCCTTTCCCAGCTCTGCCCGCCTTTAACCTTTCTAGTTCCACCCAGCGTTCTGGTTACGCCTCCTCGCTCTTTCCTGGCTCCATCCTGTCCCCGCCCCCAACAGCCGTGGCTCTTTCAGGCTTGTCCCAGTGTTGGGAGAATCCACTAATCACACAACCCGGGAAACTGAGACTCTGGAGCCCGGACCCACCTTCTCACGGCGTCCATACACCCTGACTAGTTACCCATTCCAAGGCTACCTCCTTCCTGTCCTTTGTCCCCCCTTGCATCTGAAGAACTTCCTATCCCCGCCCAGGTACGCCCCTGAGTCCCTCTCAGACAACATCTTCTCCCGCCAGTCAGATGTTTGGAGCTTCGGGGTCGTCCTGTACGAGCTCTTCACCTACAGCGACAAAAGCTGCAGCCCTTCGGCTGTGAGTCCAGGGATCCCTGGTGTCCAAATTCCATCTTGCCCGGGACTGCGTCCTCTTTAATAGCCTGGGGTCACCTAGTCCCGGTATCATAGGCCTCAGCGGGAACGACCCTCTTTCACCATGGTGACCCCCCACTGCAGGCAACCCCTCCTCTCTCCAGCACAGAGAACCTCTCCCCCAAGGGTTTCTTTCTGTTGGCCCCAGGAGTTCTTGCGGATGATGGGATGTGATCTAGATGCCCCTGCCCTCTGTCGCCTCCTGGAGCTACTGGAGGAAGGTCAGAGGCTGCCAGCGCCTCCTGCCTGTCCTGTTGAGGTGAGTGCTGCAGGCCAGCCTTAGTTTCCCAACCTATAGATTTGGCTGGGGTCTCAGGCAAGCCAGCTGAGAGTAAAGGCTGGAGTGTGAAGCTGAATGGGATACTGGCCTTAACTTGGCTGCTCTTTCTTTGTGTGACATGTCACAAATGCTTACGGAGCCTCAGTTTGCCCATTTCCACAATGAGAATCAGAGTACCTTATAGGGTGGGGAAAGATCATGTTAATTAATGCCTATGATTGCTCAGCTCAGAACAAGGCACATAGTGCCCCATAAATGGTAATGACTCTCACCGGCTCGGCGCCTGTGGCTCAGTGGGTAAAGGCGCCAGCTCAGGTGTACATGGTTCGAATCCAGCCCGGACCTGTCAAACAACAATGACGGCTGCAACCAAAAAATGGCCGAGCATTGTGGTGGGCGCCTGCAGTCCCAGCTACTTGGGAGGCGGAGGCAAGAGACTCGCTTGAGCCCAGGAATTGGAGGTTGCTGTGAGCTGTGATGCCACAGCATTCTATCCAGGGTGACAGCTTGAGGCTCTGTCCCCCCCCCAAAAAATGGTAATGACTCTCAGGATTTATAATCATCACTTTCCTGAAAGTGTCTGTCATGTGCCTGGTCATTCATAAATTAATTCATTCCGTTCACAAACAAGTATTGAATGCCAATTGTGTGCACTGGGGGCCTAGCCAGGAGAGAACAGATTCAACCCTGTCCTCCCAGTAACCAGCAGAAAGGTAATAAGAACATTCTGGTAGGGGGAAAGGGTGGGATGGGGTGATTGAGGAGGGTGTCTCAGAGGGAGTGATGCCTGAAGGAGGAGGAGGAGCATACCTATGAGTAAAGCTGGGAAATCATTCCCAGCAGAGGACACAGTAGGTGGGAATTGACTTGGTGCCTTTAAATAATAGTGAGATGAAAGCAGGTATGACTGCATGTGACCAATGACAGGGGAGGTTGGAGGGAGAAAATGGAGGGAGGGGTTGAGATTGTGTTGATTTTGTTCTAAGATCCATAGGGAGCCATGGGAGGTTGTGGAGCAGAGATGGAGTGGAATCTAGTTTGTGTTTTAAAACTGTGAATGAGAGTCATGTCCTTCTGACAGCTCAGACATGACCCTATTTTCTTCCCCTCCCCTTCAGGTTCACGAGCTCATGAAGCTGTGCTGGGCTCCTAGCCCACAGGATCGGCCATCATTCAGTGCCTTGGGCCCCCAGCTAGATGTACTGTGGAACGGAAGCCGGGGATAGCACCTGAGGGTGTGAGCCGCATGCCTTCCCTGATTATCTAGAGCAGGGGTCCTCAAACTATGGCCTACGGGCCACATGCTTCGGTGTGAATTGTATTTGTTCCCGTTTTGTTTTTTACTTCAAAATAAAATATGTGCAGTGTGCATAGGAATTTGTTCATAGTTTTTTTTTTTTTAATTATAGTCCGGCCCTCCAACAGTCTGAGGGACAATGAATTGGCCTCCTGTTTAAAAAGTTTGAGGACGCCTGATCTAGAAGGCGACTCTTACTCCGTGTGAATTTTATAGCTCCTGCACACAAACTTCTGAATTTGGTCTTTATTAACTGGCTGTGTGTGTATGTGAGATCTTAGGCAGGGAGGTGCCCCCTCTCTGGCCTGAGAGGCCTCATAAGAGTCCCTTACTTCAGGGACACCCCCATGTGACAAATGATAGTACAATTGGGGGCTCCTCTGGCCTGTGGAGCAGCCCAGTGGCCTTTGGAATTTGTAAATATTCAAGACAGATGGGTGAGTGGGGCTTCCTGAGCACTGGTCAAAAGAACCAAAGGACCAAATTTAAGTCCTTCCTATTGTCCCAACCTCCAAGTGTTCTTTTTTTTTCTTTTTTTTAAGAGTAAGGATATTGCTATGTTGCCCAGTCAGGCCTCCAACTCCTGGCCTCAAGTGATGCTCCCACCTCAGCCTCCAGAATAGCTGGGACTATAGAAGCACACCACTGAGCTGGGCTAATTTTCTATTTTTTTTTTTTTTTTGAGACAGAGCCTCAAGCTGTCACCCTGGATAGAGTGCTGTGGCATCCACAGCTCACAGCAACCTCCAATTCCTGGGCTCAAGCGAGTCTCCTGCCTCTGCCTCCCTAGTAGCTGGGACTACAGGT
>CAUYON010106237.1:0-14207 GCA_963573935.1 Arctocebus calabarensis | reverse complement strand
GCTAAAGAATGAAGTACAGATGTGCAACGCAGCATAGGTGAATCTTAAAACATTGTGAATATTCCCTGTTTCTCTCTTCATAGGGTTGGTACAATGTTAGTATTATTCATTCATTAAAGATTCTATAGAATTCTCCAGCGGGGGAAAAAAAATGTGTTAAGATGGTGTGCTATGGTTTGATTAGTTGACCTTCCAAAACTCATTTTGAAATCTGATCTCCAATATTGGGGGTGAGGCCTAGTGGGAGGTGTTTAGGTCATGGAGTAGATTTCTTTGAATACCATCCTCAAGGTAACGAGTGACTTCTCAGTCTGTTAGTCCCACTGAGAGCTGGTTGTTCAAAAGAGCCTGACATCTTCCCCCTCTGTCTTGCTTCATTTCTTTGGCAGGTGATCTGCACATGTCAGCTTCTTTTCACCTTCTGCCATGATTAGACACTTCCAGAGGTTCTGACCAGAAGCAGATATTTGCACCATACTTCTTGTACAGCCTTCAGAACTGTGAGCCAAATAAACTTCTTTTCTTTATAAATCACCCTCCTTCAGGTATTCTTTTATAGCAACACAAACAGACTAAAACAGGGCAGATCTGGTATTAGGTGACTTTTGCTATAATAAAAACATACTCACCTCTAAGCATTATAGTACTAAGTTAACAACATTGTTTATCAAAGAATTCTGTGTAGATATATTGGCTTACCACCTTTATTCATATAAATAAAGAGGGAATAATATAATATTGCTCTCCCACCACAGAGTAAAGCCAGCTTACATTGATTGAACATCTATTGCTGTCTTATTTATAAGCTGTTTTGCTAGTTCTCTCAAGGAATCCGGAAAAATCAATATTATTCATGCCTCCATTGATTTATTTAACAAATATTTTTTGAGTATGTGCTATTTATCTGGCACTGTTTAAAGCAGTAGAAATACAGCAGTGTACAAGAGAAGCAAAAGACTTGACTTCAGGAAGCTTAGGTTCTGGTGAAGGAGACAGAAAATAAATAGTTACACAGTATTTATAAGTAGATATAAAAGTATCATGTAATGTAAAGTAATATAATACAATGTGATATTATATAATGTTGAGTGATTGAAAGGGTAATGACAAATTACAAAGCAGGATGAGGAAACAGGGTCAGGAGCTATTTTAGAAAGAAAGGTCAGGGAAGGCCTAACTGAGGAGATAGCATTTGCATAAATTTAAATGAAGTTAGAGAAGACACCATGAAATACCTGAAGAAAGAACATTTCTGAGAGGGAGAACACCAAGGCAAATGCCAGGAGGGAGGAGTGTGTTTGGTATACTTACAGAGAAAAGTGAAAAGATCAGCATGACTGGAGTCCAGAGACAGGAGAGAACTCAGAGAAATAGAAGTTTCGTTTTTCATCTAGCCAATGACCAAGCTGGTACTGTAGCAGTTTGGGTGACTCTAAAACTGACGCCCATTTCATTACACTGAGCCATCTATTACAATAGCCTGTCATCTCCTCAATTGAGGATGGAACAAAAGTGTTGGAAGCATGTTTCTGTAAGCATTTCACACAGCTACATTGACTTCCCACCCTCATTTTTTTACCCTACCCAAGGAAAAAATGAACAAAGACTTGAGGCTTATGTATGACTATTTATTATTATTGTTATTGTTGTCGAAAACAATTTTACTGTTACTGTTAAAGATACTTTATGGTTAATAATATAAAATACAGACTTTATTTGCAAACATAATAATAACCATAAAGGACAAGTACACTTTTACTTTAAGTGTGCTTCTTAATAAAAGCCAAGGGTATTTTCTATTCTTATTTCAGGCATTTTAATACAGAATTAAGGACATCGTTAGCCTAGTCACTTATATGTCACTATCTTCAACAAAGATTGGAAGCAAACAATTGTCTCCAAATTTTAGGTCTTTGCAGGGTTAGAAATATATATCAAAATATCTCTTAAACCCTCAAGATCATTGTTATGAAAATGTAGCAATTAAACATTAATCAATTAAAAAATAGAATCAGGAAAAGATGATACCCAATAGTTACTGATTTTTTGCTACTACAATGTTGATGAGAAGGATAAATAGTATGTGAATATTTTTGTTGTCCTGTGTGAAATCCATTTTTTATTGAAAAATACCATCTTGGGTAAAGAACAGTGATGTTTTCTCTTTTTAATTTTTGATTTTTAATTCTGGGCACGTAATAGTTATACATAATTATAGGGTACATGTGATGTTTTGATAAAGGCATACAATGTATAATGATCAAATCAAGGTAATTAGGGTATCCATCTTCTCAAGTATTTATTATTTATTTATGTTAGGAACATTCCATTTCCACTATTTTAGTTATTTAAATATTCATTTATTAAATATTTAATATTTTATTTTATTTATTTATTTTTTTTTTTGTAGAGACAGAGTCTCACTTTATCGCCCTGGGTAGAGTGCCGTGGCGTCACACTGCTCACAGCAACCTCCAGCTCTTGGGCTTAAGGGATTCTCTTGCCTCAGCCTCCCGAGTGGCTGGGACTACAGGTGCCCGCCACAGCGCCCGGCTATTTTTTTGTTTTTGCAGTTCGGCCGAGGCCGGGCTTGAACCCGCCACCTTCGGTATATGGGGCCGGCGCCCTGCTCACTGAGCCACAGGAGCCGCCCTTAGTACTAAATTTCTAACTGCTTGTCATACATTTCTTCCTGAAGGTCTACTAGTATCTTAAACTCAGTATGTATAAAGCTAACCTTTTATATTCACCTTCAAATCCACTCCCTCGCCTGTATTTGCTATATGTGCTATAATACCAGCAAACTGTTGGTAATTTTTATATGGTTTTATACAGTAATTTTATATGCAATCAGTACTCAAATTCAAGCTCTCACTATCCCTCCTGGACTATTGAAATGTTTTTTTCCAGTATCTGGTCTTCCCTTGTCTCACCTCCAGATCACTCACGACCAAGTTAATCTTCCTAAAGCATTGTTGTAATTATGGTACTCCTTGATTTGCAATCTTTATTTATTGCTCCCCAAAACATAAAAGCTCATTATATGTTACCTTGGCATTCAAGTTTTCCAAAATGTTGAGCATCTACTGTGTGCCAGTGTCAGAAGTGCTTAATGTATATTGTCTCATCTATTCTCCCGATAAACCTGAAGTGGGTGGTATTACTATCTCTACTGTTTTAAGAGAATATCCAGGAAAGTTAAGTAACTTTCTCAGTGTAGCTAGTTAGTATCAGAGGTAGTACACATAATTTAGCCCTAGCTTTATCTCTCATTAGTTCCTTCACAAACACCAGTCCAACTGGATGCCCTGTGATTTCTTACCTCTGTGCAATCACTGATCTACGGTCTATATTTTTGCCTATTCTAGGCATTTCATATAAATGGAATCATGCAAAATGTCATCTTTTGTGTCTGTCTTTCACTTAACAATGTTGTAGCATTTCAGTATTTTGTTTTTTTCTTGTTGGCACTTCTGTTAAATGTATTCCTAAATACATTATGTTTGAAGCTATTATAAATGAAACTGCTTACTTGTTTTCTTAACTTTCATTGTTCTGTTCAAGGAATCGACTTTGGGTTTTAGTGATTTCTCTATCTTTTTCTACCTTTGATTTCACTTCCACTCTAATCTTTATTGTTTCCTGCCTTCTACTTGCTTTGAGTTTAGTGCTCTCATTTTGTAGTTTCTTAAAATAGGAGCTGACATCTTTCTTCAATTTAACATAAGCATTTATGAATGTAATTTTGTCTCTGAGTACTTATTTTTCTTCATCCCATTGTCTTAATTTTCAGCCTTTCAAGATATTTTCTAATTTCCCTTGTGATTTTTTTCTTCTACCTACTTATTTTGAAGTGTGCCACTTCATTTCCACAGACTTGTTAATTTCCATTTCCTTACTGATTTCTAATTTAATTCTGTTGTGGTTGAAGAACATACTTTGTATGATTTCAATCCTTTTAAATTCATTGAGAGCTGTTTTATGGCCTAACATATGGTCTATCCTGGAGAATATTCTATGTGTACTTGAGAATAATATGTATCATACTGTTGTTGGGTGATTTTTTTCTGTA
This sequence comes from Arctocebus calabarensis, assembly GCA_963573935.1. Taxonomy (NCBI): domain Eukaryota; kingdom Metazoa; phylum Chordata; class Mammalia; order Primates; family Lorisidae; genus Arctocebus; species Arctocebus calabarensis. The sequence goes on along the minus strand of CAUYON010106237.1, from coordinate 10,135 downwards.
TATATGTCAGGTCTAGTTAGTTCACAGTGTTTTTTCAAGTCTCTATTACCTTGTTGACCTAGTTATTGCATCCATGAATGAAAATGGGGTATTAAACTCTCTATTAAATTATCTTCTTTTCTCTTCAATTCTGTGTGCTTCTGCTTTGTGTATTTTGAGGGCTCTGGAGTTAGGTATATATATGGATGGAGCTGTATCTTCCTGATGGAATTCATCATTATGAAATATCTCTCTCTGTATCTAATATTAGTATAACCATCCCAGTTCTCTTATGGCTACTGTTTGCATAGTGTATCTTTTTCCAACCTGTTTGGGTCTTTGAATCTTTGAATTTAAAGGGTATTTCCATAAGTAGCATATGGGGATATTTAAAACAAATCCACTCTGGTATCTGTCTTTTGATTGAATGGTTTAATCCAGTCACATTTTATGTTACAGATATGTAGAATTTATGTCCGCTATCTAGTTTTTTTATTTTTGACATTTCTCTCCCTCCACCACTATAGTGTAATCCAGATTTTTTTCTTATCCTTTGAAAATGTAAACTAAGTAGTTTTTGACATATAGCTTACTCAAAATATCTAAAAAAATTACAGCCACTAATTCTTGCCTTTGTCCATATGTTTATGGTTATTTTTAAAACATTTAATATTTATTTATTTTATTAAATCATAACTGTATACATTAATGCATTTATGGGGTATAATGTGCTGCTTTTATATACATTTTGGAATGCTTACATCAAACTGGTTAACATAGCTTTCACCTTGCTTAATTATCGTGCTAAAACATTTATACTCTACACTTAATAGATCTGACATGTACCCTTGCAATATGCACCATAGGTGTGGCTTATGGTTATTTTAGATCTTATTTTGTACCACTTATAAAAAAAATTAGCATGTGTTGGGGATACTTATATATGAAACTTCTGACTACTCTAAGTTCTTTCATCTGTGATCCTATCATTCCCCTAGAAAGTGTCTTTCATATGGTAAGCATTTAAATACAGTCATGTGTCACTTAATAATGGGGATACATTCTGAGAAATGAGTCATTAAGGTGATTTTGTCACTACACAATTGTAGAGTTTCCTTACATGAATCTAGATGGTACAGCCTATTATATACGTAGGCTACAGGATACTGACTATTGCTTTTAGGCTACAAACCTGTATATCAAGTTATGGTACTAAATACCATAGGCAACTGTAACACAATGGTAAGTATTTGTGTTTGTAAACCTATCTGAACATAGAAAAGATACAGTAAAAACATGGTATTATAATCTCATGGCACTATTGTCATACATGTGGTCTGTTGTTGACTAAAACATTGTTATGTGGTGCATGACTATATATGCAGAATGAATGAACAGAAAGGAATTATTTTCATTAACAGAAATAAGCTGTTTTCCCCCAAATGGTTCTGCCTGCTTATATACTGGCAGAACCTGTTGTTTATTGAAGGTCCTCTCCTCCCCTTGCTAGATTTATGAGACTCTTATGAAGCAGCTTCCAATAACACTTCTGGAGCCCATTAACTTACTTCACTACAAAGTTTCCTTGGATACTGTAGGCTTTATTTTATCTGGAGGTAGTAAGCAAACTACATGACCCAAGGTTCCTTATTAGCCTCAGGTATTGATAATAACAAAGGAGACCTTTGTAACTCTGAATTAAACCTCTTATTCCATTAATCATGTTTTATCATAAATCTAGTATGTTTTATTAAACTCTTGAGCACCTCCATTTTCCCCCATAAAAAGGCAGACTCTCCTCAATTTGAATTCTCCTATACTCTCCTAGCCTGAAATGACATAATCATCATTTACTGACATTACACAACACATATGATATTATCATTAATTCATGTATCTCATATCATGTTTATCTTTCCCTTGAAAGAATCTTATTTTTATTTATTTATTTTTTTAGAGACTGAGTCTCACTTTGTCGCCCTCAGAAGAGTGCTGTGGCATCAAAGCTCACAGCAACCTCTAGGTCTTGGGCCTAGGCAATTCTCTTGCCTCAGCCTCCCAAGTAGCTGAGACCACAGGTACCTGCCACAAGATCTGGCTATTTTTTTTGTTACAGTTTGGCCAGAGCCGAGTTCAAACCCGCTACCCTTGGTATATCGGGCTGGCGCCCTACTCACTGAGCCACAGGTGCTGCTCAAGAATCTTATTTTTAATAAGTTAAAATTACCCAGAAATGATCAAAGTACTTTACCTGTCCTCTACAGTCAAAACCTCACTCTTTTTTTTTTTTTAGTTGCTTTCAATTTTTTTTTTTAATTGTTGGGGATTCATTGAGGGTACAAGAAACCATGTTACACTGATCAAAACCTCACTCTTGACATAGCATTCCAAACTCATACAAAAAGCCCAATAAAGACTGATGAAGTATGCCACCTAATGGAACTTCTATTGTACTACACTCATAAAATATGTACACAAATTAGCATTTGTAGTATCCTTGAAGTTACCAAAAACCATTAGTTACAGAAGGCAGACTATGCAAAAAGGGAAAAGTGATCATAGTAGGGAAAGGATAGTAGTCTTCAAGAACAACGACACTTGATATTCCTGTGGTTAATGGTAATATATATGGATCTCTAGAAGACCAACATGGAGAGGTAACGAAGTGCTTCAAAAAAACATAATATTTACTGTGCATGCTTCCCAACCTACAAGGGGAATTGGAAAAGTATGGATGGGAACAGGTCACAATTAGGCTGAAGCTCCTAAGACTAAGGCTGGACTCTTAGTTCTTACCCATTTGCTGCAAAATTCAATCTTAGAAGTGGCTCAAATTCAACCATTACTTATTGAGTATCTACTATATTTACTCTAAGGCACTGTTCTAGATGCTGTCATACAAATTATCATTTGGTTCTTTAACAGTTGTATTAGTTCTTCCCCTAAAAGCTTACTTCTTCTAGAGACTGTGTGCTCTTGTTCAGGGGGTCTTAATATCTACGTGGCTTAATTGTGGAAGAATCACTGAATAGGGGATTCACATATCTTTAGAGATGTTTATATAGATTAGAGTCTGAAAAGACCAACCTAAGAAGAAAGAAACAGGGATAGAATCAGTAATATTTGGGAAAGAAAGCAAACCAGGAGTAATTTTACCCTATGGTGTATTACTGTGACTATCCTAAGATATCCAAATTGAAAGGGGTCACCGAAAAGTTCACACACCACATAATACAGGGTGTCCTAAAAGTTATCCTTTAAGTTGCCAGATAAGCTGGGCACAGTGGCTTACGCCTGTAATCCTAGCACTCTGGGAAGCTGAGGCAGGTGGATGGCTTGAGCTCAGGAGTTCGAGACCAGCCTGAGCAACAGTGAGACCCTATCTCTAAAAAAAAAAAAAAATAGCCGGGTGTTGCGGTGGGTGCCTATAGTCCCAACTACTGAGGAGGCTGAGGGAAGGAGGATCACATGGACCCATGAGCTATGATGTCACAGCACTCAACTGAGGGCGACGAAGTGAAACTGTCTCAAAAAAAAAAGTTATATAAATTTGGACAATTAAGTTGATAAACTCATCCTAGAAAAAGTGCTACAGACTTCATTGAGGAATGTTACTATGGTCACCTTCAAGATACTCCCCTTGGGAAGCAACGCACCAACACTAGTGCTTAGTCTCTCCTTCAAAGCAATTTTGGAACTCTTTTTCTGGAATGGCCATCAGAATTGTCATTGTATGAGGTCTAACAATTAACTTTGTGAACTCATACTAGAAAAAGAGCTACATATCTCATTGCTGAAGATCATTACAGTAACCAGATGACGAAGGGGAGGACTTCGAAAGTGACTATAGTGATATTCAGTAATGAGGTATGTAGCACTTTTTCTAGGCTAAGTTCGTGAACTTTATTATCTAACCTTGTACATAGGGAAAATGGGAAATTGTAGCTACACATACATTTATTTATAAAATATTCATTACGAATTTTTACAAAGAGGTCGCCAACACATAGAGAATACTTTGTAAATATTTTGTAAAATTTTGTAATGAGTATTTTGTAAGCAAAGGTACACGCAGCTATAATTACCCATTTTTCCTATGTATGGCAATGTTAGGGACAGCTGGTAGTCACTTTACTGATAAATGTAGAAATTTCTACTATTAAAGAGAAACTCTGTGCCCATCCTATGGCTTGGTCCTACTAGAGTGAGAAATACAGTAAAGAGGAGAAAGCAAGGGGTTATGATTAGGGGTACTGGATTCAGTCTCACAGCAGTATAGGAGCAGTCTTATCTTTTATTTCTTTAAGCACTCCTGATATTTAGGGAAAAGAATAGCTATGCTCCTTCTTGTTATGAAGATTCACAAAATAATACTGATGAGGTGCTAGAAAATGAACAAGTAAGCCAAAGACTAAATGCATACTGACAGGAAACAATAAATAATACTGCTTACTCTATGGAACAAATTTCTTTCTTTCTTCTTCTTCTTCTTTTTTTTTGAGACAATCTCACTTTGTGGCCCCGGTAGAGTGCCGTGGTGTCACAGCTCACAGCAACCTCACACTCTTGGGCTTAAGTGATTTTCTTGCCTCAGCTTCCTAAGTAGCTGGATTACAGGCGCCTACCACAATGCCAGGCTATTTTTTTGTTGCAGTTGTCATTGTTGTTTAGCTGGCCTGGGCCAGGTTCCAACCTACCAGCCTTGGTGTATGTGGCTGGTGCCGGAATCACTGTGCTACAGGGCGCTGAACCTATGGAACAAATTTCTAACAATTATTTCTATTCATGGCCAACATGTACCAAGCCTATGAGGCCCCAGGCCACTTCAATATCCATAAGTTTAAGAACAATGCTTATCTATGTAACATTATCTTATTTGTATGGTACTATATGCTTTTCAGAGATATGTCCATTATTTCACTTGCACAATTCCCTAAAAAATGTGAACACATATTACATAAAAAGAGTGATAAGTAAACGATCACCTAGAAAAAACTATATAGACTTAACATAGCAGTTGTAATGTTGAAAAGTTGGGAATGCATGCAACACACAATTCTATCAACCTAAATTTTGTTTCTCCTTCTGAATTCCATGCTAGGCTTTAGGAAAAATATAAACATGATACAACATACCAACTTACTCTCCAGGAAAACAGACCTTGAGCTTATAATTGACAAGAGACTCTGTTTTTTTAGTTACCTGGAATACTGAAAAACACTGGAATCCAGAGGCTTAAGTTGAAGAGAGGGTGATTTGCTTTCTTCTCCAGCAGCTGGAAGCATGTTAGGGCAATAAATTCCCTCATATTCAGTTGTCTTATTCATTCCAGCCATACCTTGAACCTTGATCTTCAGTGGATTATGGAATTCCTAGAAAAGAAAGAAATTATTCATAAAATTCTCAAATTCAAACTAAAGGTCAAAGGATGAGTCAATCCTTTTGATGCTAGGAAAGAACGCTTGGCCAAAAAAAAAACCAAAAAACCAAAAAACCAAAAAAACAACTGTTTCCTACACAAAACAAACAGCGCGCTGTAATGTACACTGGAACACTGAACCCAGGCACGTTCAGTTATCAACCTTATCAGGGGGACACCAAACAGACCTCCCCCAAACACTTATTGGCTCCTAGAGTTAGCCCACCCCCAACATAAACCCCAGCCCCCTAATCACTGTCTAATTCTCTCTTGTGACCCAGTTTAAGGTAGACTTTTCACTCCTCTGAGAACTGTGATGAGGGGAGTGGGGAAGGGAAAAAGCATTGTAGCAAGTGTCTGTTCTGGTTTTGGAGAAATGCATGCGAGAGACTAACACATATTCATAGTACACATACACACAGAGACATGCATCTGGATCTTGTGGGAGAGCCAGCTTATGAAAATGGTATGAATGATTAAGGTGAGGGAAACATAGGGGAGGTAAACTGAATGAGGACAGGGCAGTCCTAGGAAAACTCTCAATCTCTACATCAGACTATTAAGCCAAGACATTAGGGTATGAAACCTGATTATTCATTATGCCTGGGTCTTGGCATGATATCAAAAGAATTAGTGTTCATTAACCTCTATCCTCACCAGTCTGACCTACCCTGATTGAATGGGTGGAAGGTGAATCTAACATGCGACTAGCGGATCTCTCTGGGAAAGAGGGTCAAGAGGGAAATCATGCAGAAAGGCAAGGTTGGGTAGGGAAGACATATGGGTGCTATGGTGGCTGTCAGGAAAGGAGTGTCCCTGAAAGGACGGCCAACCTTATTGCACCCTTCAGCGTCCGGAGCTGGGCAACCATGTCCGAGAGACAGTGCTCCTGAAAATTCAAAACAGCAGAGAGTCTTTATAAAGCCAGCCAGCCTGAAAGCAGGGATCGGGAAGAGGCACAGAGAACCACCCCTTCTTCCCAAGAGGAAGGAGAAAGAAATCACTCCTGAATCCTGGAAGAAAAGTGATAGGAAAACCAGACACTTAACAGGAGCAGCCTGTATGAGGATGAAATACAACTCTAAATATTCTGTGATACTAAATGTGACATTCACACTGTCCAGAGTCAGAACTGACCCAAATCTGGAAACTAAATGATATGACTCTTGTATTTTTTATGATCTGAACATCAGTAACATCTTTTCACCCAATGAAACAAAGACCATCAGAAGAAATGGTTTGTTATTTGTATGCAGCTTTCAAGATTGCTGCTTCCTTCAAGCTATGTCCTCTGCTAGGGAAAATTCTGTGTGAGAAAAGGAAAGGTGTACACTGTCCCTCACCTGGTGGTTTTCGTTTTCCATAGGCATCTTCTTCTTCTCAACAGTTTGATCTCTAGGAAAAGATAAAAGTGCTATTTAGTTTATTCATCAAACTTCTCAGTTTGAAATGTATTACCAATTATAGATTTAGGTTATTATGTTTCTTCCAAATTAAAAATACTGTGAGCCCCACTGAGGAACTAAGAGTGAGATTTCTAATGCCTCCATCACAGAGTAGAGGGAGGGAGATAAACTAAAGATAATCAATCCTTCCTGTTCAGAAGGAATAAAGAACTGAGAGGCAGAGAGGTGAAGAAGGAAATGAAATAAAAAAAAGAAATGTAAAAATCTCTCTTCTCAAAACTCCTGTCCAGTAGACCAGGAAGGGTCAGGCTTCTTTACTGTTATGATATAGTAACACCACCTCATGTATACTCAACTGTTTCTTAACTTTGCTCAAGTGTAGGCCTTCATCATTGAGTTCTTGTTCTTCTGGAACAGAGCATCTCCTGCAGTGTAGAGAAGAAATTATCCTTTGGAGGAAAAACATGTCTTTCTCTTTCAACCTTTGCTTTCCTCACAACTATGATAAGGCAGGTTTAACAACCCTCTAACAGTTTCAGATCCCACCCACATTACAAAATCTTATTATACATAAATCATGAGGAAGATAATTTTAGAAGTAAAAACTGAAAGGAGTACTAGAAAATTTATTCAATGGTCAAAACTAATCCTAGAAACGAACACAATTCATAATAATTGGAAACTATGTTATAATCATTTTATAAGGAGGAAAGTGGCCTGGAAAGCTGTATCTCCAGGACTAAGTGTAAACAGACAGGAGATAAAGTATCCACAAATGACTTATAAACATTCAGTTCCATACTCTAATCACACAACCCCATTCACCTACCATGGAAGGTACTCAGGTATACCTAGAGACTTTGAGGGAATGGCTTACACATTATGGACTTAAGACTTGATTTATTTACTTCCTCTATTTTAGACATCTCCCACTGAAACGGGTATCAATTTTAGCCCCCTTTTTCTCATCAGTATTTGCCCAGGAAAAAAAAAAGAACTTTAAAAAAGTCACATCTGAAATATAAAGCTGGATAGGTCAGGTGGGGCCAGTTAGTATAGGGGTTTGAATCCCAGGCTGAAGGGTGTAGATTTGAGATGGAAAACGTTTCAGAATACACATATAATTCAGGAGTTATTCTCAGGCATAATACTGGGTCCTGGAACCATACCTGTACTTTGGATGGGGATTATAATAACAAAACCATCTTGTAGGTAATGAAGATGGATCAACTTTGCCAGGAAGCTTCCTCCATTTAAGACACTCATCACACTGTACCCATGTCTGGTCAGGAATCTTCCTGCATGAAGGAAAATAGAAGTGTGACTGCATATCCCAGCTCTGTGCTTTGTCTTACATTATAAAGGCATAGCCTAAAAATAAAAAAAACCTAATTTTATATATGAAACATGTTAAAAATGTTATAGTCTATGTGCCTGAAATGTATATATTTTGAACTACACAGAAAATAGAACTACAGAGATATGAAAAATAAAAAGTATTAACATAGTGAGCTGCCATTATTATTCTTATTTGTAGAGACAGAGTTTTATTTTATCACCCTCGGTAGAGTGCCATGGCATCGCACAGCTCACAGCAACCTCCAACTCCTGGGCTTAGGCAATTCTCTTGCCTCAGCCTCCCAAGTAGCTGGGACTACAGGCGCCTGCCACAACGCCCGGCTTTTTTTTTGTTTTTGCAGTTCGGCCGAGGCTGGGTTTGAACCCACCACCTTTGGTATATGGGGCCGGCGCCCTACTTGCTGAGCCACAGGCACCTCCTAAGCTGCCATTATTTATGGAGGTCAATATTTATCCTGGAAATTCTTGTTCTAAGCAAATAAAAGGGTAATTTTAACTCTAAAATTTATTAACTTAGAAAAAAATTTTATATATATATATATATATAACTTTATTATTGAGAAATAAAACCCATAGAACCATTTTATTTGCTTCTCTGCCTAATCATGTAACAAGTTTAAAATGCATTTATGGGAGTCATTGAAATGCTGTCATTAAAATGTCTTCCCCATTTCCCTGTAGAAACATCCTATTTCTCTTTACATTTTGCCCTTTCAAAAAAACCTCTTTGTTTACAATAATTCCTTTTTTTTTTGAGACAGGGACAGGGCTTTCATTCTATCGCCCAGGTTAAAGTGCAAAAGTGTCATTAGAACTCAGCAGCCTCAAACTCATGGGCTCCATCCATCCTCCTGCCTCAGTCTCCCAAGTAGCTGGGACTACAGGCAAGCACCACTGTCTTTGGATAATTTTTCTTATTTTTTAATAGAGATGGTGTCTCTCTATATTGTCCAAGTTGGTCTCAAGCCCCTAACCCCAGGGAATCCTCCTACTTCAGCCTCCCAGAGTGCTGGGATTACAGATGTGAGCTACCAAATTCAGCACTGTTAATATTTCAATCAAAAATGTTAATAATATTTCAATCAAAATTGTATTAAGTTGATATTCCTAAAGTTAATCTTAAAAAGTAATATAACTTTGATTAAATTTCATTAACTAGAAATGGTGGCTCTAGATCAACAATTGGATTAAAAGTTATTAAGGTAAAGTCTTCTAGAGTTCAACTCTTAAAATGCATACCTACTCCCATTCCCTCACCTCCCTGGAAACATAACTGCATCACCTACAGCTTAGAGTGAATTTGTTTCCCTGTGAAAAATGGTATTCTTTATAATACAGAAGTAGTCAGTATATAAAGTGCAAAAAGCAGGCTGAAGTGGGAAGGGGGAAAAATAGAGAAAAGATGTATAAAGCAGGTAGAGTGGTGCCTTGACCAATTTCATTAACACGTAACTTTTTTTTTAGCCTAGGATGAGTTTTGTATATGTTACATTTATACTCCTCTTATACTAGATATTTCAATAGAGTAGTGTGGTTATTTTATGTCTTAGTTCAATAATCTTCTTATCATCTTAAATAGTGCTTTTTTCTAAATATAAAAGTAACATAAGCTCATTATGCAAAACCCATAAAATACAGAAAGACACGCAAAAAAAAAAAAAAAAGGCACTCACGATTCTACAACTCAAATACAATGCCCCCTTCGTTAAAAAAAAAACAACTCTTGTGGTTCGGTGCCCATAACTCAGTGGTTAGGGCGCCAGCCACATACTCTGGGTCCTGGCCTGCTAAACAAAATGACAAGTGCAATAAAAAATAGCCAGGCATTGTGGCGGGTGCCTGTAGTCCCAGCTACTTGGGAGGCTGAGGCAAGAGAATTGCTTGAGCCCAATTTGAGGTTGCTGTGAGCTGTAACACCATGGCACTATACCTCAACATAGTAAAAATGTCTCAAAACAAAACAAAAAAAAAA
>CAUYON010106235.1:0-118659 GCA_963573935.1 Arctocebus calabarensis | reverse complement strand
GAGGCCTAGGAAATTCACATGAAATTGACCTAGGCATAGGAAATGGGGGTTCCACATTTAGTCCTAAGTGTAAAGTGAAGGAGACACCAAGGCACAGGTGTCTCCTCGGCAGTTGTCTGGCCTTTTTGGCTATTGGAGCCTCCGGTGGAGGTTGGAGGTCCCCCACAAAATTATTATTTTTCTATTTTGTGCATCATTTTGGGAAAGCTGAAAGAAAAGAATGAAGAAAATAAAGATTACCCTAAATTTCAAGGAGTATTTTCTTATCAATCTCTTTTCTGTGCATTAAAATATTTTTATATTAGATGTTTTAAAAAATGGATATAACCATGTAAAAATTTTCAAATAACACAGAAATGTTTCTAGTCAAAAAATAAAAATAAAAAATAATGAGTCCCTATACCCCTTCAGCCTATCCAATAGGCTCCCCCCACCCATCTTTTTTTTTTTTTTGGTCTGGCAGAAACCTGATATTGTGTAGGAGTCTTCCCTCCCCCACTTGTCTCAGGTTAATTTGATTGGCCAAGCCACTCCGGTGGGGCTGCTGCTCTTACCAGTGATTGGCTCTGGGTGACCATGTAGACCCTGTACTAGCCAATAAAACATGAGGGTGGGCTACTGGGCGGCTTCTGGGCCAGTTTTTCTGGCTCTTAAAAAGATGCCAGAGAAGCTGCAGTGTGGCTATAAATCCTGTAGTAGAGGGCCTGGGCCAGGTCCCAGCTGACCTGTGGAAGAATGCAAAGGTAAAGAATGGAGCTTTCCTATAGTCCTTGACCTTCTGAATTGCCTAAGAAGGAACCTGTGATTTGGGAGGTTTGTGAGATCCTGAAAGCCACATTACCAGGTGAAGCAGGTTGACATAGGTTTTCTGATCTTGCATCCCATAACTCTCCACCCTTCTCAAGAGCTAAAGACTATTAACCACGTTCTGCTAGTCGTTTTTGATGCATTTACATATACACATAAATGTACATTTTTTAAAAACAACTCATTTTATGCCTGTTACTTAGGGACTTTTTAAAAGAACAATATGGCATGGAGGTTTTTAAAAAATCACTACTTCTACCTATGATTAATACTCTATAGCATATTATTCAGAAGTATAGACAGGACATAGTTTATTTAACCCATCTCTGTTAATAAACATCTATTGCATTTTGTTTCTACTTCATCATTGCAGTGTTTATATTAACTTCTATATCCATATATCCTCATGTATGTTTCAAGTTTTTCCAGGTTGGGGATTACTAGGAAAAGGTTCCTGGGTAAAAATGCACACCTGTTTAAAATATTGATAGATGCTGCCAAACTGATGACTAAAGAAGCTTGTCTGCCCACGCATCTTCCCACCACCGTGTGGACAGGCGCCTTGTTCTCCATGTCCTCACTAACAATGCGTATTATTCATCTTTTAAGTCTCTTCTATGGGCAGCGCCTGTGGCTCAAAGGAGTAGGGTGCTGTTCCCATATGCTGGAGGTGGCGGGTTCAAACCTACCCCCAGCCAAAAAAAAAAAAAAAACTCTTCTATGAATTTTCACATGTTTGAGGTAATACTGTTTATAGTTTTTTCTTCTGGTTCTTTACTATAACCTGTACACAAGCATTTTCCCATAGTAGTAGTTATTCTGTGTAAACGTAATTTTAATGGCTATGTCATAGTCTACAATCATTGTTTTTGGAGTGTTTGAATGATGTGAGGGAATACAGAAGGGAATATTTGAAACCAGGGTTTTCCATGAAAATTAAGTAGATGTGATCGAACTTGCCATAATCTTGAAAAATTTCCTGAAAATGGTGCTGAGAGACATACACATCCAGTGAGCTGATTCTAAGAAAACCCTGAAGAGATGGAATTGCCCCATGCATTTCCAAGGAGCTGTGATTTTAGAATCCACAGGGTTTACAATCAGCCAGACTCGGAATTCAGTTCTCTGAATGTATAGTAGTCACTTAAATACTTTGTGCATTGCACGAGACATAACTGAAATGTGACTTTGCTATAATCTTTGAAATTTTCCAATTCTGCTAGAGAAGACAGGAAGGCAAATAGGATGGATGGAACTCCTAAGAAATGCGAATCACCCTTTGGGAAAGGGCACATGTGAAAAGCCCCATTCTTGTACATGGTGGCCTGGTCATCCTTCCTATAAATAATAGTGCATGGGCCAGGAACACTAGCTGTGAGATAGGCTCTGGTGTGAAAAGAAAGGGTAAAACTACAAAAGGGAAATCCTTCTTAGAGGAAATAGAGAACATACAAAAACCAAAAAAAAAAACCTTAAAAAAAAAACAAACCTACATGTAGACTTCCTAGGAAGTCACGTGGCAAAACTTTCTTCTTTGCTGTGTGCTCTGATGTACCCCAAATCTTTTGATGTGAGTAGAATTATCTGTAGTAACATGACAGGTGACAGAGGAAACTTTAATACCATCAAAAATAAGAATGCCTCTTTTTTATTAATTTTTATTAATGTCTCTATTTTTGACGCACACACATAAACTTTTTTCTCTTTCCTTCAGACATTTTAATTGTTTCAAACCCAGTGCCTAGTCATCAGTCCTCCATGTGGGCCCTATCATCTTTTGTGATAATTTCACAAATAGTTCACTTCGGTAGTATTCAGTTTGTCTTTGTCATAAAAGGATCCATCTGAGACTCCTTAATCTCAGAACTCGATGGCTTCAATTTTCCACTGTTGTATGTTGCAGGTTTACGGCCTATTTAGAAATTGGCAGCATCACAGGTTTTAGAATCCACGGGGTTTACAATCAGCCAGACTAGGAATTCAGTTCTGTGAATGTATAGTAGTCACTTAAATACTTGCCATAGAGGGAATACTCTACATGCCATGGAGGGAACAGTTCTGATCAGAAACCTGTGGACTGAGTGAGGAAGAGGAGGAAGTATTACCTGCTAACTAGAGAGGTTTCTTTGCAGAGGTGGGTTGAAGTCAGAACAGGAAGGAGCCAGTCTGGCTGCCACAATGGTCTTTACCATCCGTGAAAGGCAGTACAAATCACCAGTTGGTTGCTGTAAACGATGCCCATTTCCCTGGAGAAATGGAATAAAAATGTGAGGAAAACTTTAAAACTCAAGTTTTGGTGTGTGTTGATGGTAGGGTGGGGGCCGATGTGTTAGCTGGAATATTGCTGAGGATAAAGCTATGTAGCCCTGGAGTATCAGCTCATCTCATGACCAAAAGCAGATGTCAGCCTTTATGTGACCTCTCCAAGACTTCTTCTTGGTCAGAGAAAGGTGTGCTTTTATGACCTCTCCCTTTTCCCCTTCATAGCATTGCCAGAGAAAAATTCATTCACAACCAATTTGTATGGCAATTTGTTGAGGTTTTATGATCTCTCAAGCAAAAGAACTTGCTTATGTTTCCAATCAGATGTAACCCTTGACTGTTAACAATCTCTTGGATTTATGGCTCAAAACAAACTGATTTCATCAGAGGTAAGAGAGCTGCTCATTTTTGAGCTGCTTTTGGGACTTTCCACCCTTGGTTTTGTCTCCCCGTTTTCCATTGTGAGAGTGGTGAGGTGGCCTCTGTTACCCTGGTCCTGCAGTCATGGAAGCCCTTGTCACCTGACCCACTCCCTCTGCTGGAATGTACGACTCCCACCAGGTTTACCAAGAGGGACGGCAGCTCATAAAAAAAAGACTAACTTCTTGAGTAATACCCCAAAGCATAGGCAACCAATGCCAAATTGGGCAAATGAGATCACACCAATCTAAAAAGCTTCTTCACAGCAAAGGAAACAATCAACAAACTGAAGAGACAACCCACAGAATGGGAAAATGATATTTGCAAACTACCCATCTGACAAGGGATTAATAATTAGAATATATGAAGAGCTCCAACAACTCAATACCAAAAAAATCAAATAATCCGATTAAAAAACTGGCAAAGGATCTGATATTTCAGACATTTCTTTAAAAAGGACATACGGATGGCCAAGAGGTATATGAAAAAATGCTCAACATCATTAGTCATCAGAGAAATGCAAATCAAAACCACAATGAGATATCATCTCACCCCCATTAAGATGGCTTTTATCCAAAAGACAGGCAATTACATGCTTGTGTGGACGGAGAGAAAGGGGAACCGTCATGAGCTGTTGGCGGGACTGTAAACTAGTCAACCACTATGGAGAACAGTATAGCACTTCAAAAACTAAAAATAGAACCACCATTTGATCCAGCAATCCCACTGCTGGGTAAACATCCAAAGGAGGGGAATTTGGCCCTGCAAAGTGGCTCACGCCTGTGATCTTAGCACCCTGAGAAGCGGAAGTTGGTGGATCGCCTGAGCTCAGGAGTTCGAGTTCGAGAGCAGCCTGAGTAAGAGCACGACCATGTCATTACTAAAGGTAGATAAACTAGTCAGGCATTTTGGCAGGTGCCTGTAGTCCCAGCTACTCAGGAGGCTCAGGCAAGAGGACTGCTTGAACCCAGGAGTTTGACGTTACTGTGAGCTATGAGGACATAGCATTGTACACAGGGCTAGTACCCTGTACTCTGTCTCCAAAAAAAAAAAAAGCCCAAAGGAGGGAAATTCAGTATGTAAAAAAATCTGTATTCCCATGTTTATTGCAGCACTGTTCATTATAGTCAAGATACAGAATCAACATAACTGTCCATCAGTGGATAAATAGATAAAGAAATTGTGGTACATGTATAATGGAATATTATATAGCCACAAAAAGACTGAAATCCTGCTACTTGCAACATTGTGAGTAGAACTGGAGAATGTTATGTTAAGTGAAATAAGCCAAGCACAGAAAGAGAAATCTCACGTTTTTACTCATATGTGTGAGCTCGATTTTAAAAACAATTGATCTCATGGAGACAGAGAATAGAATGATGGTTACCAGAGTCCGGGAAGGGTAGCAGGGAAGGGGGATAAAGTGGGATGATTACTGAGTACAAAAATATAGTTAGGTAGAATGAATAATATTTGATAGCAGAGCCAAGTGACTATAATTGATAACAAGTTAGAGTATACTTTAAAATAACTGAAAGAGTGGAATGGGAATATTCCTAACCCAAATAAATATTAAATGCCCTGAGGTGATAGATACCCCAATTACCCTAATTCGATTAATTCACATTTTATGCCTGTATGAAAGCATCACATGTAGTGAATACACGCAACTATTATATGCCCATAATGATTAGAGATTTTTACAAATTTAAAAACCCCTCTACCCTTTGATATCTTTACTGTCATGTAATCTGAAAAGGTGCCACTTTTGGAGACTGTGTCTGAGGGAAGCACAGGACCCCTGGATTTGGAGTTCAAGGTGACCTTGATGAAAACAGACCCCTTTCCTGCATGATACATCCCCATCCTGACTTTTCCACTCTCAGGCCTGCACATTCTCATTCTCACCTCCTCCTCTTGCTGTCATTCATTCTTCAGCACACTGATGCTCAGCTTCCGGATGAGTCCTTCCCTTGCTTTCCAAGTTCCCGTGATGCTTCATGGCAGGGCTTCAGCTGCCGTACCTGTCGCTCTTGTCTGTATTTATGTGTGTCATTCGTATTGACCAAGCTAGGCTCTGGCTGTTGCTCAGGGCAGGCACCTAGGTGTTCCATAGCATTCTGTTGAGGGAATGAGAGAGCTGTATTGACTCCTGGTCACCTAACGACAGCTGTGACCTACCCAATGAAGTGGCTAAGGAAATGTGACAGCACCCTGATTTATCTATGAGCAACTCGTGTCCCATCTCGGGCAGTTCCTCTGTCATCCTGGCCCCCGATTGCTTTAGAACTTGCCTGATGATTTCCAGGCTGCTCATGCCCTGAGACACAGTTACTAGCCCTCTGTGCAAATCCACGGTGTCGTTCCCCTCTGGTTCTGTGAACATGGTGGTGTCTGAGGCAGGGAGGGGGCGTGCTCCAGTGTGCGCCATGTGTGTTTGGACTTGTGCTGTTAGGTGTGTACAGAGTTACTCTGGGGGATCTGAGCTCAGGAGTTCAAGTTCAACCTAAGCAAGAGCATGAGGATCTGTTACTCTTCCATCTGGGTGGTGAGTTTCCTCTCTCATCTCCCGTGCCTGGGCTAGTGGCCGTCTCCCTACAAGAAAGTTGCTGCTAGCCCACTTAGAGACCTGGATTGGCCCTTCCTGGCACAGACTCAGGGTGACATGAAGGAGGCGTCATGCTTACATTTGAAAAAGGATCGTTCTCTGGAGGGGTTGGGGGGGGAGGTCCCGGTTTCTGTGAAGCTGTGCTGTTTGCGTGAGTTAGCTGTCCAAAGTGGTCAGCTACCTACCCCACCTCTCTGTTTAAAATCCCCTTACGTTTCCATCTTGCTGCGTGTCTGAGGGCGGATCTCTGTGAAGTGGTGCAGTCTCGTTCCCCATTTTGTGCTTTTCGAGTGGTATGGCTAGGATGTACTTCCCCGAGGCTACATTTGTGTTTTCTAACAGCTCAGGCTCTGGCAGCTCTTGCATGTATTGCAGCCTGTTTATATGAGATAGCTGTAAAAACATTCAGCCTCATTCTTGGGTGTGCCAGCATTGACCTATGACCTGATTTTAAATCACAGCGTAGGAGTGGCCCATGCTGTGTGGGTCAGGGACACTTTTAAGTGGTGTAATGAAGACAGCTGTGGCCCATAGCAGAAGGCTTTGGCACCCTGACGTGGCAACCATGCCAAGTGACCTTGGCATATCACATAAACTCCAAGACTCTGTTTCTTTATCTGTGAGAGAGAGATATTAATACTCAGGGTGAAAATGAAGAAGACAGAACGCTTGTTAAAGAGTTTCATTAAATTGGAAAGGCAGGTTATTGTTTTGTTACGGCTGTGACCAGTTTGCCACTCAAACTCCTATACACCCAGCTGAGTAAATGCCAGCCCCATGCTGTTTTCTTCTTGAATGAAGTATTTTGTGTTTTTCAGATAAGGTACCCACTAGCAATTAAAAACACAGCATATCCAGTGTTCTCATAAAAGGTAACAGAATGAAAAAGTGAATTGCTTAAACTTACAGAGGCCAAACACTTAGAATATCTTGGCAGGTGCTTGGGGTGGCACAGTTTGCTTTTGAAATCTTTTGCCACTTACAAGAACAAAGTGCCCTGATAACCTTTGCGTCTTAGATGTCAGTCCAGATCAAACAGCCCCTGTATATTCCCATGGATTCGGAGATTTTATGGGACGTGTGAGGCTGTTTTGCTGTGATGAATATGACATGTGCTATTTCGTGTGACCTTTTGTCTTTTTAAGAAGGTTGGCCTGAACAATTGAGGCTTGGTTGCCACCATACTGAAATGATCCTATTTGGGTTGGAAACACACACAGATGTACTCAGGATTCTGGTTAATAAGTTGATTTTGAGGTAGAAGGAGGGAACCTCAGTGATCGTCCAGTACAACATGGCTCACGTTTTCCAGACAAATACTAGAGGTTCAGAAAGCAAAGGGGCCTTGGGCTAGCCCTCCAGCTTGCAGGAGGATGGACAGGCCTGCCAACCCTTCCAGGCAATGGTTCGGTTCTTCTCTTTCTCTGCTGAGACCTGAAGAGGTTTCTTCACCTGGGAAATCAGAGGCTTCTCAGGCCCAGTTCCAGAGTCTGTAAGAAAGAGGCTTTCTGGGCCTCAGTCAGCGCATGCACCACCTAGAAGTCCTGGCCAACTTTGCCCTGAATCGCCTTATCTCTCTGCGTGCGCTCTACAATCCGCTCTCTGCCATGAGTATAATAAAATAAGGAAGGCAGAGTCCTGGAGGCGGCCGGGTACAGGGAGAACTAAGGACAGAGCTGGACACAGCCTGTCCACTTTGACTTGTGGGAACCAGCTCACCCTCTTAGGCCCTGACATCCAACTTTCTTACAGATAAACAGGATAAATGCACAGAGCCTGCACACATCTGAGAGGAAGAATAAAATGCCTGCTTATCTTAACATCTGTTAATGGTGCTTCTCATGCCCGGCCTAAAGCAGGAGCATCCAACCTTTCTTTCTTCTCTGCTGCATGTTGGAAGAAGTGGAATTGTCTTGGAGTACACATTAAATACACAAACACTAATGAAAGCTGGTAAGCAAAAGAAAAGGTCTGTGCATACTTTTTATGATGGACGATACCACAGATAAGCAAAACAGACCTCAGATAATTCGCATACGGCCCCTAGGCTGCAGGTTTGGACGCTGCTGGCCTAGAAGTCAGGGTCACCACAGGCTTTTCTCACCTGCACTTTTTTACTCAGCAACCAGATCCTCACATATCTCTTTATCATTTTTTCCATAAGAAATCAGACAAAGTAGAAATATCATTAGGAGTAGAGGTCATCCGAGAGAAGGAGATCCTGAGGTCAGCTGTCATCAGACAGATCTCATTAGCTTCTCAGATCTCTTGAGGGACATATTCCCATTTTCACACGCAGGACACTGAGGCTCCAAGAAGCTGAGTGACCCCATGAGGACAGTCAGAGCAGGAGCTGGAATGTAGCCCTTTAAAAGGACTAGAAATAGAACAGCCAGTTTTTATTTACTTCTTCTGAAATGCTGCTTCCAAGAAGATGGGCTGTGTGTAAAAGGAATCAAGCATCTCAAAGCTGACTTGTGGAGCTTCAGCGGGCTCCTTGAGTGTGGGGTTACCGTGGGCCACTGGTGCATATGGGGGGGGGGAGACAACCCCAATTTGGTGTCTGTGCTCAGCCCCGCCCTTCAGAGGAGGAGGCTGCATGTGGAGTGCAAAAGAGGAACGCTTGCAGGAGAATCTTTTTTAGGGCACGATCATTATTCTGTTCCTTGCTGTCTTTTAGTAGCTAACCATCTTTCCAGAATTTTTTCTGTGGCTGTAATAAGGACTGTTAAATCAGGACACTCATTGCATCTCTCCTCATTTTCCTGGAGTCAGGTACATCTTTCTTCAGTTGAGCACAACCTGTAAGTCAGCGTGAAAAGGAAGGGGCCACCCTGGTACAATTCTGTTCCACCTGGGTCTTGTCAACCCAGGGCCTAAAAAACGCAAGACTCACTGATTTGTGGGGAAGCTTCCCAGAGGTCACTCAAGGTCATCCTGAAACATGTTCTCTGAACCCCCTTCCCCTCCACACCTGGGCACAAACCTCAGCACTCAGTCTGATGTTAAGGAAAATATATGCAAGCAAGTTATTACAGACTTGAGTGACAGGACTTTCTAACTCCTTCTGAAGTTCATTGCCAAGGGCGTATCTCTAAAGTGGTCCCCTGACCTCTCCAAAGGCAATTCAGAGCACCTCAGCCCTCCTCTCCCTCTGCCAGCTTTGGTGGCCATGGGCAGAGATACTGGGTTCTTGGGGGAACTTTGAGGAGCCCAATTAGGTCACTTCTGTCTTTATCTACCTTCCTGCTGCTGCTGTTGATAAAAAATGAAGGAAAATCTGAAAATAAACATCAATAAAATAATTTGATCTGGCCTATCATTAATATACACACAAAACCAAATTTCATTTCTGGAGTATTTATTCAGATTCTGATGTGGGTGTCAGAGGAGTGGGGTCTTCCATCTGGTGCCTTTTTGGGAATGGGAGTCTTACCCTGACCCCAGAAGAGACTGCACGTGTTCCTGGAGGCATTGGTGACAGGTGGTGAGGCTGGAGTTACTTGTAGGGCCAATTGTAGAATAATATGATCAGGAGTTAATGATTCAAGGGGTTCCTCAGAGCGACAATTATGCAAGTCAGGGGTGGGCTGTACCCAGTGGATGTCCTTTTCCATTGATTTGGTACACACAGAATTGTTTGCATCTTGGTTTTAAGACTTCCCTGGTTCTTTGTGCCATCATGAAGCCAAGACCCCACTATTAGGAAAGGGTGCCCAGGGTTTGGGAGGAATGGTTCTCTGTCTTTTTCAAATGGGGAAAAGTTTGGTCAGAAACACAAAAGAATTTTAAGAAGAACACAAGAAAAGATCTATACATTGTGAGGCATGGTGCTACTCTTAGTTCTGGGCAGATTTTTCAGGATCAAGAATTAAATACAATGTATTCAATAGCAATATGAAACCAATATATAAACAATTACATGTTCGTATGAACAATGAAACATAAATATAGTCTAGTATGAGGGCAGGGAGAGGAGGGGGAGGAGGGAGGACGATTGGCAGGAGGGAGAGTGTGTGGTGGGATCTCACCTAGTTGCACATTGTGAGGGTGTATAACACGCCCCCTGGGTGAGGGGCTCTCTTACAACTGAAACTTTACCCTGGAAGTGAAAACAATGTTACCTAAAAATTTTACCCTCCTATTAATGTGAAATAAAAAATAATAGTAATGGCTCAGCGCCTATGGCTCAAGCAGCTAAGGTGCCAGACACGTACACCTGAGCTGGCGAGTTCGAATCCAGCCCGGGCCTGCCAAACAATTGATGGCTGCAACCAAAAAAATGGCCAGGTGTTGTGGCGGGCGCCTATAGTCCCAGCTACTTGGGAGGCAGAGGCAGAAAACTCGCTTGAGCCCAGGAATTGGAGGTTGCTGTGAGCTGTGATGTCACAGCACTCTATCCAGGGTGACAGCTTGAGGCTCTGTCTCAAAAAAAAAAAAATAATAATAATAATACTTTAAAAAAAAAAAAAAAGAATTCCTTTGACCAAGGTAGTGTAGCTTAACTGGTAGCTTCACTTGTTTTTCTATTTCCAACAAATTATGTCACTCATAGACACCAGAGTCATACAGAAGCGGGTCCCCGTCCTTTCATAATTTATTAATGTTCTTTGGCAAATCAAGTATCCCAAGGAGATTTTATTCTAGCCAAAGTAGAAATCTGAACTCACTTGAATTTGGGCAGAATAGATAGTTCATTCAGATAACTTGAGGCCCAAGGGGGATCTATTTTATATTAGTCTGAAAATTTTATAAAAGGCCATATTTATCCTAATATTCTATTTTCTTTGTTCTACCTGACTACAATTTGCCATTTTTAGACAAATAATTTACATTTTACTTTTGCAGTGTCCTCTTTTGATAACTCTCCAGAAACTTCCGGATAGTTTTTGAAGTTAGTTTCCAGTCCGATTGAAGATAAACTGAATTTCCTTCAAATTAGCCTTTTTGTTCCTTTAAAGCTGAGGAAAACCTGGATATACACTGAGAAGGGAAGAAGTAGAAGAGAGACACTGTTATCCTCACCTTTGATTTTTTTCCAAGAGTGTGTTCAGGGAAAGCGTCAGGCTGTGAAGGTACTTTGTCAGTCAGAAGCCAGCAGCACCATTTCACAGACGGAGAAACCGAGGCTGGGGCTCAGCGATGGCAGAGCCCAGGGTGGAAACCAGCCTCTAGCCTCCGATCTTGAAGTCGTCGTGTGCCTCTTCCTCATCTCATTCTTTGCTCCATCCGTTCTCTCTGTCCCGTCTTTCAGTACTGGCGTGGCTCATGTGAGAAAGAGGAATAGAATTGCAGTACTGCGTTGTTTAAGCCCTCAGATTGCCTTCCCTGGGTTAGTTTGTTTTCATGAACCCCATAAGTCAGATAGGTAATGATAACTACTCAAAATTGGCTTTTCGTGAATACGTGCACTGATTTTTTTTATTTATTTTTAATTTTAAAACTATTACTTTTTTTAAAATTTCAAAATATTGTGGAGGTGCATGTGTTTTTGGTTACATAAATCAATTTCGTCATGCTGGAGTCAGGGGTTTAAGTGGGCCCAATCACCCAGATAATGTTCTTTGTACCCATTAGGTAGGTTTTTACCCATCTCCTCCTCCTCACTCTTGAAGGTTGATTTCAGCATAGTTAAGTGAGTCGGGTTGGAGAGAGCAGGACACCAGGGCCAGAGGCCCCCTGCTGTAGCCCCTTTTAGCCATGGGGAAGAGATTTACTTCTCTACTCTCTGAGAAATTGGGATAACAAGACTCATCTTTTCAAAGGGGTGTTTGTAATAACCAAATGATGTAATGATGGTGACCTTGCTTTGAAAATTGTTAGGAGTACTTAGGAAGTTTAAGGGGTACTTTGTTTCATTGCCTTGAAGAAGTTATTTTTTCACATGCAGAAAAAACTGAGATTAAATCTTAGCAGTCGGGGCATACTCACAGTTGACCCAGAGCAAGTTTGAACTGTGTGGATCTACAGGTTTTCTTCCACTTCTGCTACACCTGAGACTCGAAGATCAAACCTTCCTCTTCCCCCCACTCAGCCTACTTAGTGTGACAAGGATGAATTCCTTTATGGGGATTCACTTCCACTTAATAGCAAATAGATTTTCTCTTTCTTACGATACTTTAAATGATATTTTCTTTCTTGTAGCTTTCTTTATTGTAAGGATACAGCATATAATACCTGTAACATACAAAATACGTGTTAATCAACTGTTCGTGTATCAGGAAGGCTTCCAGGCAACAACAGCAGGCTATTAGTAGTTAAGTTTTGAGGGAGTCAGAACTTAACGCTCAGATTTTCAACTGCACTGGGGTCAGTGCCCCTAACTCCCTCATTGTTTAAGAGTCACCTGTATCTCTAGAGAGAATCTTTGTATGGTCCTTCAAATGTTCTCCTTTTGTTTAACTTCTATCAAAAATTGCCAAAGGGGATGTCTAGAGCTATTGTTTCATATCAGTTAATAATATTTGTGCTTGGCTTTTGAAGTCCATCTCCTTCTATAGATCATTTTTGAACAGTAGATAGTTTAAACGGCTACTATATGTTATTTAAACATTCAGTTTTTTCCCGTTGATGGAATTTAGGATTGACTGAAAATTGCTTATGGTTAGTAGATGCCAAGTATTTTAAGGCAAATTTTTCTCACGTATATGTAGGGACCTTATATTTTGATACTTTTGTTTGTGGTGGTATTTAGTTCACTTCTCCAGGCCTCTGGGCCTTTGCCCATTCTGGTGCCACTGCCTGGAATGCCCTTCCTCCCAGTGTCACCTGCAGTTCTCATTCACCCATTCAGACAGCATCAGCTTCTGAGAGCCTTCCCTGAGGGATCTAATATCTGTGCTCTGAGTGCTTACAGAATTTCCTGCATGTCTGTTTCACAGCAGTGTCTGAATTTTACAGTTTTGAGGTTACCAGCTCTGTAGCTATTTCCCCGCCAGACTGTAGGTTCCCTGCAGTAGAGATTGAATCTTTCTCTGCTTTCCCTTTCAGGAGCTGCTGAATGCTAGACATGTTCTATCAGTGTTTGTTGAACTGAACTGAAGGACAGGAAACCTCTGTTCATTTGAGGCCTACTTTTTAAAAGTCATATCCTTCACTTTTAAGTTCCTGAGATGTTCTGTTTATTAAATCCACTTGTAGTCATAGGACCTGGTCCCACAATATCCTCTAATGCTGGTGGCCATGTGATAGCCTGGACAGCCTACTTTCTACAGCCGTTCTTGTCTAAATCTCAACAGTCAGATGCTCCTGAGGCTTTGGGGGTTAAGATCTGGAATTCCAAACTTGATATCTCAGAGAACATCAGATGTCTGTGAAATCACAAGTTCCCTAGTGGTAGGGCAAGGAGCATTGAGAACCATATTCATCAAACAAGGGCATGTATTCTAAGGGAAAGAACAGGGAGTAACCCTAGTCTGATTCCATTTTAGTTTTAGAAAATGGAAAAATGAAAGGAATGACCTGTCATAATAATATGAGTATGGGACATGTAGAACATGGTCCTTATAAGTCAGGGGTTTAGCGTGGGGCTGGTTCTAGGTTCTAGTCTAGGTTCAAGTCTCAGCTCTACTTTGACTAGCTGTGCAAATTGGGAAAATTGCTTAAATCCGATGCCTTTGTTTCCTCTTTGGTAGAATGAGACTAATTATAAGACCTACTTAAGGGTGTTGTTCTGAGGGTTCTCAGAAACAATATGTGCACGTCTCTTAGGAATGTGCCTAGCCTGTAGTAAATGAGTATATCACTATTAAATTTGCTACACTGACATGGATGTCCATGCCAAAATATACCTATGAAAATTTTGGGAAAAGTGTTAAAAGTTAAAAGAAATAAAATAAACATAATCCCTATCTGTGTGGCTGAGACATTGCTGCGGACCTCTGTAGGGCGTGGCCAGAGGGGTTGGTGACCAGTAGTTGTGACCAGTAACTAAGGGTGAGAATGTTAATAATCAGATTCACCCTGCAGAATTCCATTTTCTCCAACACACACATTTATACACATACAAACACATATATGCCACATGTACATACACACATGCACACACACATATGCACTTGCGCACATATGGTGTGTACACACACCAACACAGTGAAGCTCCCAGGTTTTGGGAAGAATACTGTGCTATCTCCCTATGTATCTACACGTCCAAAGAGATTAAGCCCAGACCTTAAAGACCTACATCTGTAGGTCATAAAAGCCCAGACTCATGGGGCTCTTTGACCCCTAGAGATATTTATAGATAATGTGTGTGTGTGTGTATAATATATATATTTGAGACAGTCTCACTTTGTCGCCCTCGGTAGAGTGCTGTGGCATCATAGCTCATAGCAACCTCAAACTCTTGGGCCCAGAAGATATTCTTATCTTGGCCTCCCAAGTAGCTGAGACTACTGGCGCCCACCACAATGCCCAGCTGGTTCTTTTAAGAGGCAGGCCCTCCCTCCTGCTCAGGCTGGTCTTGACCTCATGAGCTCAATCTACCTGCCTTGGCCTTGTATTTTTTTTATATTTTAAAAGGTCAGAGTAAGATCCCATGAGCCTTCCCATCCTATCTCCAAGAGTTAAAGGTGTTTCTTCTACCTGTCTGGATAGGGAGGGAGGCAGCTGCTTTTGTCCTCACATAAAGAAAATCCACTGTGTTCCATATGGGGGGAGAGGTTGTCTGCACTCACGGGGAAAGTTTCTTTCGGTTCTCATCCCCTTCCTGGTGGTCCAGGAACTAGCATCAGTGAAGAGCTCTTTCCCCTGACCCAGCCACCTCCTATTTCTGTGGTGTCCATATACATAAAGTAACCATGCAAGTGGGGCAGCGTCTCAGACCCTGTACAATTTGACAAGCAGGTCCCTATGACTGGGTGCTCACTGGCCCAGAGAAACCTATGTGCTTGTCTCAGGCATGTATTTGAGGAACTGGGAGATAGATCAGCACAGCCCACAGGTTCATCATTGGAAACAGGAGGCTCCTGTGGTGCCCCTCACCTCCCCAGAGTTCGTTCTTTTAGCAGAGACACCAAGTGCGTCATCAAGCAGCCAGTTTTCACAAATTGTAGCTGGCTTCTTTTATAGAAAAGTATAGTTCGCATGAAATGACTCTGTCCCAAGCTGCTCCTAAGAGGAATGGAAAATGCTGAGATCTGTCCCCAGGTATCCCCACTTTTGATTAGCCTCATCTGGGAATTTCCTGCGTTTTCTGATCAAAGTCCGAAGTCTGTGCTTTGCTCAAGCTTCAATTATTGACTATAAAGCCCCTACTATGGCATGCAGACATTAAAATCAGGTTGCGGCCAAAGAATGATTTAGGGGGGTGGCAGGTAGGAAGCACATATTTAGATAAATAAGGATTCAGGGCCTTCGTTACAAGAAGGTGTTAGGACAATCGCAGGTAAAAGTTTAATTTTTTCAGTGTCAATTTATGGTATGTTTTGAGATAATTTGTCCTATATACTTACTTTGCTAATTGTTGAAATGGCCATCTTTTCTCTTATTTCTTATCACTTATGTCAAGCAAAAGAAGAAACAATTTAAATTCAAATGCTTTCCAAACTCCAGTATTAACTAACTTTTTCTTGATTAAAAAAAATTCCATTTCTTGTAAGGAGGTCAACATTTATGGAGATGTTTTTAGGATCCCTTTGTAAAGGAAAGTGGATGAGGTTTATGAAGGACTCCTGCATGAAAGAACTTCCTTTGTCTCACCCATTCATCAGTTCACGTAGATTGGAAAATGGGAAGTCAGTATCCTGATAATGCATACCAGAACTAAGGAGGTCCAGCCCTCATGCCCCCCATTTACCCAGAGGGAATTGGAAGTGGAAGATTCAGGGGGTTATGAGATATGACAATAAAGTTTATGAACTCATTCTAGGAAAAGAGCTACATACCTCATTGCTGAATATGGTAACTTTTGAAGTATTCCCCTGGGGAAACTCTACACTGATACCAGAGAAGGAGTCTACTCTTCAAAGTAATTTTGGAACTCTATTACTGGAATGACCATCAAAGCTGTCACATATTACCCTTGATGTCCTAAATATCATCAAAATGTTTGCCTTTCACTATCTCCTTTATCTTCCATTAAAGAAAAAAGTCACTGGGGGCCAGATCAGGTGAGTAAAGAGGATATTCCAATACGGTTATCTGTTTGCTGGCTAAAAACTCCCTTATAGCAGTGCTGTGTGAGCTGGAACATTGTCATGATGCAAGAACCATGAGTTGTTGGCCAAGATTTTTTTTTAAAGATTTTCCTAACTATTTCTCTGTTGACATTTACTTGGTTTACTATGCTTCTTGCAGTGAGTCAATGATTTTGACGCACAATTAGACAGATTTTTGCAATGCTTTCATCAGTTCTATTTGTGATTGGCTGTTCTAACTTCTCTTCATCAGTGACACTTTTTCTCCCCTCAGAAGAACATTCAATCCATTTGTACATATCTGTTTTTATCCCTGTAACCTTGAACTATTATGTTCCAGGTTTTATTTCCACTCTTGCCAAGTTTAACAGGAGATTTAATGTTCGTTTGTTGCTCTATTTCAGGCCTCTAATATTCTCTCTACAGCACACAAAAACACATGACTACAATAATGAATACTGCTCAGTAAGACAGTGCCACACATCAGCACGAATACAACTGTGAGATGCTGATATACCAAGATTATGAAACCTCACTGAGTTGTTTGTACAGTGCAGCCAACATAAAAGCACACAATGATAAATTCTTGAACTTAATTGTCAGACCTTGTAGATACCATAGGAGGCGATGGGAAAAGAAACCAGAGCAGCGACCCCTGATAGGCCATCCATGATACACACATTCATTCACAGGGCTATGTCAGCTTTCACTGTCTTCAGGCTCACAGCCTTGCCACCTGGTTGTTCTTCAATACTGATCTAAAGAGTGTATGCTTTGTGTCATTAACCCTACATTTAGTGAAGTAATTTAACTTTCTAGCATTTGCCCAGCATGTACCAGGCTTCCACTGTGCCAAGCACAATGCCAAGTGGGGAATGCCCCAGAGAGGTGGACACCATGTGCAGAGGTGGGGAGGGAAAGTCTCGGTGCTCACAGGGACCCCAGGGGCCTTCACCCAGGATGCTTAGAGAGTTAGGGTTCTGACGAGCAAGTATGTTGATAATTTTCCTTAACCATATTTCATACTGTGAACTTTCAGAGAATTAAAAGAAAGTAAAAGAAATTAAAGAAGTAAGTATATGTGAATGCCACTGAAAGGCTCATCTTTCTTTGATCAGTCAGTCTTCAGCAGTGCTGAGGAGCCTGTGGCTTGGAAGAATTTTCTGCTTGATTCCCTGTTGGCTCTGCAGGAGTAGAAAGTATTGGGTGCAATGCTGATGTACATCCCCTGAAGGGCGTGTTTGTAAACCCTTAATATATCTCCCCTTTTCACATAGCTCTTTGCCACCAGATGAGGATGGGAACCCTTGGTTGTTTGAATTGTGGATGAGTGAGGATTTATTGTCAGTGCTGCCCAGATGAGGCATAGGTACTACTTGAAAGTGAGGAGAGAGTGCTGTGCTCGTGTTTGTACACGAGTTCTGAGTAGTTGCCCCTTTTATCAGAGGAAAGGGGCAACTTTTGCTTTTATTGAAATTAATTAATTTTCCTTATGCCGCTTTGGCTAGAGAAGGAGATAGAGATGCAGGGTGAGGAAGGCACAAGGGATGTTGTACTTTGGGAATGAGCGGAGACCACCCAGAAGAGGACAAGCAAAGTCTGTTTGTTCAGAGCTTGCTTTAGCAAGGGAGTCGGCCGCCATCGCTTGTGTTTCAGTGGAGACTCAGAGGCAGGCAGAGGAGTAGGAGAGCTTTATGGTAAGAAGAAGTGAAATGTTTGTGTGCCCTGACTGGAGGCTGCTGGTGTGGGGTCCAAAGGTGGCCTAACTAGAAATCAGGCTTCCTATGAGACTGAGTAGGGGGCATGCCTGGCTTTGGTGTTTATCAACCTTTTTTATCTCATGGCACACTTGAACCTATAATTAAACTTCTGTAGCACACTTAAATTATGTTGATTAAAAGAAAAGAGTAAAAAAAGAATATACTGGCTTGGCGCCTGTGGCTCAATGGGCTAAGGCGCCAGCCACATACACCGGAGCTGGCGGGTTCAAATCCAGTCCAGGCCCGTCAAACAACAATGACGGCTGCAACCAAACAATGGCCAGATGTTGTGGTGGGCGCCTGTAGTCCCAGCTACTTGGGAGGCAGAGGCAAGAGACTTGCTTGAGCCCAGGAGTTGGAGGTTGCTGTGAGCTGTGATGTCACAGCACTCTATCCAGGGTGACAGCTTGAGGCTCTGTCTCAAAAAAAAAGGAATACACTTACTGTGCTTTGAACTTCCTTCAAAAATAATTTAATTAATGATCTTTAAACATGTTTACAGTACACCTAAGATCCTCTTAAGGTACACCAGCTGAAAATCTCTGCCTGGCTTTGTGTTTCTTCCTAAGCTGGAAGTGAGGACAAACATTAAGTCAGCTGTCAGTTATTAATCAAATCCTGGCCATATGGGGCTGATTGGTACCAAAGGCTTCCTAACTTGCAGCTAGGGATAGCAGTCTGGCTTCTTACAGGTCTGACATGCAGCAGGCTGGCTCCTCGCCTCATTGTACATAAGTTTTTGCATACTTTCTGGTACCTAGGGGCTGGCCTCCTAGTGCTGTAGGTAGGGGAGCAGAGTTCTCTTTTTATATATGGTCTGGCCATTGACCCTTTGTATGTTCAGTCTCTCAGTACCAAGGTAGCACTGGTTAGAAGAAATGACAGACCCAGCATGTGTGTTGACAGGGAAGTCAGCTGGTCGGGTTGCTGACTGTATGCACTGCACTTGGGCATTGTGACCATCTGATGTCAGCCCAGGTGGGCAGCCCTGGACTTGGCCAGGGGGATTATTGACATTATAGCATTTGGGTGCCGTGAACTCCCAACTGCCTTCCTTAAACTTGGAATTTATATTAGAGAACTACTTCTCTGAGAGGTATGCTATTTTACTGGTCAGGTACAGCCCGTGTTTGGGAGTGACTGACTGTCTTCATCATCTAAGGACTCCCCGACAGTAAAAGATTCTCCTGCAGGACGCTTCACACCTGCTCTCAGCCTTGACATGGATCCTCACCATGGAAGAAGGTTTTCTGGCCAGTAATAGATTATTGCAAACCGCTCTGGAATTTCTGTAGTAAATTACTCCTTCTATCAGTTTCCCGCTACCCTTGATAACTCTCTGCTGTGGCTTCTCCACCCTGGGTGGAAGAGCCCAAGGCACATGGAGGCCATTTACAAAATGGCTTGTCCATGTCCAAGCCAGCCCTTGGTGCCATGGCTTTAGAAACTGATAAGCCCACATACGGTTTTCTGAAGGTAGCTCCCTCCCCCTGGGTTTTTTGTTTATGTGTCCATTGTGTATTTGCTCTACCATCTAGGGAAAATTCTTGGGTGACAACATCATGTGTAGTCAAGGGAAACACTGGAATCTTTCACTTTGCTAGAGTATGTGAAAAAAGTTTTCGGCGTTTAAAGCATTAAGTTTTACATAAAATGTGTTTGAAGTATTTAAGCTTTATAAATAAAGCCTAAAAATATTATGTGGGGTTTTGAAAGACATCTGTAATTTTTGAAGAGGGCATGTTTTACAAAGGCATTTCTTCTCTTGCCTTTGTGTGTGTTTGTACTTTTAAATAAAATGACATCCGCTGTGTGTAGGAGTTAAGTCAAAGCTGTCAAGATTATTTTTTTCCTCCTAATAACAACTCTTGTGCCATTGAGTACCAAGAATAACAATAAGCCTTTTTTTTTAAGTTGTAAAAGAGTATTTATTTTTGTCACTGAGAAAACAACAATTATTCACATCTTTAAGTTATTTAAAGTATTTTTATGAATTCTAAGAACAAGGCATTTTGAGGTTTGACTACACAAAGTAAAAATGCTTTATTAGTTGGTCTTTCACCTGAGATATTTTAGTTGATGGGTTGTGGCCTTTCAGTAATAGCAGGTATCATTTAGCAAGAGCTTGTTTATGCCATAAACTGTTGAGAATGCTGTATGTATGTTAACTCCCTACTATATAGGGAGGCCTAGCAGTGTGCAGCCATTTGTCTGAGGTCACACAGTCATGATTCCGACCCAGGCCATGC
This sequence comes from Arctocebus calabarensis, assembly GCA_963573935.1. Taxonomy (NCBI): domain Eukaryota; kingdom Metazoa; phylum Chordata; class Mammalia; order Primates; family Lorisidae; genus Arctocebus; species Arctocebus calabarensis. The sequence continues at coordinate 98,417 of CAUYON010106235.1, read as the reverse complement.
GTCACCCAGCTATAAGCCTACCTTGACTATAGAAGTTTCTACTGCGTGCTATCAAAGCATTTAGTTTTTTCTCTGTGTCTGCCTCCAAAACATACAAGAACTATTTATTACATATATTTTTATTTTTTCGCTCAGAACCCCTTCAAGCTTTGGGGTATAAGAAATAATTATTTTTAAAAAATGAAAGAAATAATAATCATTATTTCCTGGAATTTGACCTGAAGTATTGCTGATAAGGTGGCTGCTGATGTGCTTTCCGTACAGCTAAACTTGAGAAAAGACCAAGGCGGACGATGGTGGTAAAAATAATGTATGACTAACATTTTATCTTGGAATTCTTTTTTTAATATAGGTCTTTTTTGGCATACTTTTTTTTTATTGTGGTAAAATAATGCCACTGCACTGTCACTTAAAGTGGTTAAATTTTATCATAATAAAAGGTAAATATGTAAGTACAAAAATAAATATACTATTTTTATTTTTAGAGATGAGGTCTCACTCTTGCTCCAGCTGGTCTGGAAGTCCTAGGCTCAAGCAATCCACCTGCCTCCGCCTCCCGGAGTGCCAGGATTATAGGCAGAAGCCACTTTGTCCTGCCTATGTACTTTTTTTAAAAAACCAGTGATTCTGAGCAAGGTGTGATGTCTGTAGAACTTGAAGTTTGTGGTGAGATTTTCCTCAACATGTGAGTGTCCCGCGTTGGTCCCATGAATAATCAGAAAGTCTTAGCAAGACTTACATGAAGCCAAAAAGAACATAGGCATGCCTCCTTTTGATATAAGAAATGACTGATTTAGTGGCCTCAAGAACCACTTGGGTATCTACTGTGTGGGGGAAGCTGCATGTGCAGATGGAGACGCTGTGAAGATATGTCTTCCTGTGTTTAAAAGAAGAAGGAAAAAAGGATTGATGGACAGGGGGACCCCTGGGGCACATTTTTCATTTTGATGAATCCGGTGTCATTTAGAAGTTAGTATCTTCAAGGGTTTTCCCCTTAAAGGAGGCAGCAGAAGGCCTGGAAGGAGGCCACACAGGATGGAACACCACAGTGCTGCGCCGGAGCCCGGAAGATTCCACTGGACTCAGGTTTTCAGTGGGATTGCGATGGACTTTGCAGAGATCCTGGTTACAAAGCCCCACAGGTCCCCAGTGCTGTGCTCTAAGCCTCTTTTCTCCATAAGTCCTGTTTTTATGAGAGGTGTGACCTTTCACCATCATGTAGTGTCTAGAAACACCTGCATCACACTTGGGAGGGGAAAGCCATCGAAAGTTCTTATGGAAACAAGGAAAGGGCAAGATCTGGGTTAGAGTTTGAGTTTTTGCCTTTCTGGCCTCCAAGAAAACTCACAAAACAGAAAAGGAGGAGTTAAAGAAGGAGAAGAATGGACAGTGAAAAGATAATTTTCAGAACCTGAGATTTACCTGTGTGGTTTGGCACGAGTTCATCCAGGTTACCATGAAATGGTCATTGCCCACCTAGCGCGTAAGAGGTTTCTCTCCCGGACCCTGTTGAGTGGTAGGAATAGACACCTGCCATCTAGATGGAGAAGGTGATCTCTTCAGCTTAAATCGGTAGGTGTTTGAGAGAGTCACCTGCACAATTAGACAGGAGGGGGCTGGAGATACCAAAGAGAACATTTTCTTCTAGTCAGTGTACATGTAGGTCTGCAGCTGGGAGATATTTTAGTTTTAATATTTACGTGGTCAAGAAATTTTACTATATATCCACTAAGTCTCCCTATTTAACTTTTGACCATATATTGGTAAAAATAATTCTACTTGGGGAAAAGCTTGTTGTTGTTGTTTGCCCTGAATTGCCCAGGCCTTTTTGCTGTCTTGAGTCAGATTTCCTTTCGGGGGGCACAGCCCGTTGTGGTCCAGGGTGACAAGGTGGGATGTGGTGGGTCTAACCACCTTTTCTGTGTATTCATGTCAGGAATACAGGTTTCTCCATACATTTAAATCCAGATGTAACTTGATTTTATAGACTTGCTGGAAGAGGAGTATGGTCAGTTGCTTTCCTAAGCACTATTTCATAAGCAAGGTGCATTTCATCTAGGTGGATTCTTCTAGAAACATTTCTTCTAGACTAGTGTGGTGCATCTGTCCAAAGTTAGCTCTCTCTTCTTTGGATTAGGATAATATTTGGGTTTTTTGGTTTTGTGTAGCTAGTTGTGTCAATAAAAGTAATTAAGAGACCTTAAATAGCATCTTTAGGTAAACGTCACCTCCCTGACTAATGGTGACAACCAACCAGTAAATCCTAGAGAAAGGGGAGGCTGTTGGGCCCCGGATCACAGCGGGAGGAACATAGCATGAAGCAAAGACCAGCTGTTAGTGTGGGGTTAGCTGCGGGAATATGGGCAGTTGGTTTCACCTCTCTGGTCTTCGGTTTATTTCATAAGGACTGAACTTCCTTGGGGTCACTTCAGCTTTAAAATTTCTGCCTCAACGATATTCTAAATATGACTATTATAAGATGGTAAGCATGACTTTACCATAGTTACAAAAAGCCACATACATTTCCTAACCATCTGTACAAAGAAATTTAAATTGTTAAATTCTTTGCTTTAAGGCAAGGTTGTGGAAGGTTTCAGGTACCAGGAGGTTTCTTAGGGCTCGAGTCTATAACAGAGATTTTGAAAAACTGGGAGAGGTCGGAGAGAAGGAAACACAGCCTTGTTCTGACCCCATCAGAGGCCCTATTGTCTGTAACAATTTGATGTGGGCTAAGAGAATCACTGGGGAGAGAGAGATTATGCTGTAATGGCCAGGGAAAGAGGCTAGGCTTTTTGAAAAACAAAATATAAATTTTTACATCTTCACTTTACCCTATTTAGGCAACTTAAATCCCAGATAGATCTAACTGTGATTTTTCTTTTTTTGAAAAGCAGGAGAAAAATAGAAAGAGAGACATTTGTGAAACTCGGCGAGTAAAGAATTTTCTAAGAAATGTCTAATTTTGATTCAAAGAACAAAAAGAAATCATAATATATCAACAGATTTTAGTTAAACTCCTATACTTCATAAAAAAAGATAATCAAAATGAAAAGAGAGTTAACCAAGGATATTTGCTGAAAAGACTACCTTCAGAATAAGGAAAACTTTAGAAACCAAATTTTAAAAACCTAAGACTGTAATCAGAGTTTCGCAAAATCTGACCCAAGAATAGGTTGCATTAGAATTAGTTTCCAGTGTAGATTTCCATTCCTCCACCAAAGTCTTCTGCCATTTCTTAGGCACACTCAAATTGCCCTTGCCATTCTGTGGCTGAGGGTGTTTGTTCACATGAAGGCAGAAAAGAGGAGTAGCTAGCAAGAACATGGAAGTCAAAGGAGCACACATGAAAATGATGAGATCATTTTTCATCAGTGAATCCAAAAAAATAAATGTTAAAAGGATGCACACCTGTGTCCGCAGCAGCATAATTCACAACAGCCAAAAGTGGAAGTAGCCCAGGTATTCATGAACAGAAGACTGCATTAAACAAACAAAAAGAAGTGGTCTGTCCATACAATGGAATATTATTTAACCTTAAAAAGGAAGGGAATTCTGACACATGCTACAACATGGGTGGACTTTGAGGACATGATGCTGAAGGGAATAAGCCAGTCGCAGAAGGACAAATATTGTATGATTTCACTTACATGAGACACTTAGAGTAGTCAAAATCATAGACACAGAAAGAGGAATAGTGGTTGCCCGGAGCTGGGAGAGGAAGGAAGGGGGAGAGACTGTTTAATGGGTGTAGAGTTTCAGTTTTGCAAGATGAAAATGTTGTGGAGGTAGGTTGCACAAGGTGTAGATACTTAACACTACTTAGCTGTACGCTTAAAAATGGGTAGGATGGTCAATTTTATTTTTGTGTTTTACCACGATTTGAAAAAATAAAAAATGGGGTGGCACCTGTGGCTCAAGGAGTAGGGCACCAGACTCATATACCAGAGTGGTGGGTTCAAACCCGGCCCTGGCCAAGAACTGCAAAAAAAAAATAAAAAATAAAAAATGCTTAAAAGTACTTCTAGGGATGTGAAATGGGCTTTCCTAGCATTGCAATGGCATGTCACATGTACAGGGAAAACCATGTGCACTATGTGTCAAGGGCCTGGACAAGACTGAGCCCCATAATTCTACTCTGGGAACTTCTCCCAGGGGAATAAGCTCAGCAGAAAGAAAGGCCTTGTAACCAGTGCTGTTTGTGTTGTTAGCCGAAATTGGAAGCTGAGGCATCTAAAAAAACTTGGTGTGGTTAAGTAAACCCTGAGTACCCACTGGATGGAATCATGTGCAGTTATGGAAAGAATAGTTTCTGGGGCTTACACAGCTACATGGGAAAATGCATAGAAATGCTAGCGTGTGCAGAACGGTGTCTATAGCATGATCTCAACTACGGAAAATGCATCCCTGTCCAGGAAGGAAAACACGAAATGTTAACAGTGGTGGTCTTGGGTCATGAATTCATGGAAGCTTTAGAATTTTTATTTTTTACTTTTCTAGATTCTCCAGGTTTTTGAATGAGTATGTAGTCTTATTTATATGGGGGAAGTGGGTGGAGGTGAGAACTCAAAAATGATCTTCAGTGAAGGGAAAGAAAAGGAAAAGAAAGCAACGACCTGCTGCCAGTGGCCTAGTGGGGACGGTCATTCAGAGTCTTAAGTTAGTGCAGGTGGCTCTCACAGCAATCACACCAGGTAGGGACACGTGTGTTCCCATTCTGACGCCGAGAAAGTGAGGTTCAGGCAGGTTAGATAACTCACCGTGGGTTCCTCAGTAAGGAAGTTTTTGGAAGCCCCCAGGAAGAGAGCGTTCTGGCCATTTTGAGGTGAGAATTTTCCCTACGGATTTCTACCCACTCCAAGAAGAGGACTTCATTTCACAGATGTTTGCCTCTGTCAGTGCTGGGGCCATCAGCCCTGCAAACCTGTCCTTCTACAGCTAACATGGGGAAAAGGGAGACAGCCAGACGCTTGTGATGAAGCAAAGTAAGGAGAGATGTACACACAAGCCTGAACTGTCACCTTACTGCAGAGAGTCACAGAGGCATTGCTCTCTGCCTCGGCGTCCCATGTCCGGTGCTGGTTAGAGCTACAGGAAGAAAGTGAGCAAAATAGCAAGTGTGGACCTTTGCCATCTGCCCCTCCAGAGCTACCAGGGAGTTAGCAATAGTTTCTGGGTGGAGGAGTTCAGTGGGTTAAAAAACAAAACAAAACACTAATGGCTCAATATGAATTTCACTCATTATCTTTCCATATCCCTTAAAACATTAAGCATTAATTAGTGTGCTGAACTTCCTAAGAGGAGCAAGAACAATTTGAACTGTGGATTTTAATTACTTATCTTATGAACTTCTCACATGTGAGGTAGAGTGAAGAGGCCCTGTCTACATCCCAGTGGACTTTCAAGGGCACTATTTAAAATTTTATAAGACTATGCATTATGACTACAGTGAATAAATTGTTGTCGTGGGGATATATCGATCAAATGTGGGCAGACAAATCTCTCAGCTTCTGTCTGAAACTTGCATGGGAGGAAACAGAGACCTGAACTGGAGGGTCAGTTAGTTGATAAGTACTTACCATTAAACTAATGAATCTTGCTTCTAAAAATATATAGCATGGTGTGTAAATTTAAATTTGTGTTTCTTAGCAGTCTCTCGGTAAATTGTCCTCTGCCATGGGGTCAAGGCCTATTTGGGGATTTATTTCCTTAGTTCTCCAAGGAATGGCTCACCAGTAGCCTACCTGGCTATTACCTGGCTGAATATAGCACGTATCTGCTGCCATACTGGGAAGACCAGGGGAAATCTCATGCGTGCGTGGAGGATGTGATTGTCGTCTTTGTGTTTATAACCTCGGGCCTGGAACAGCCTCCTTTTGTGTTCACTTGATTCTAAAAGGTCAGTGTTCCAGAATAGGCCTTTCAAGTGGTTCACAAGGCCAGTTAGATCCTATAGTGAAAAGACAAACTCATGGCACCCTTCTGCTTCTCTAGGCAGGGTGCTGGAAGGGGGCAGTGAAAGAAGACAGTGGACAGGTGGAGGAGGACAAAGCGGAGCCACCAGGCATCAGCTGCAAGGCGGAGCAGCTCAGCTTTCTGCCACAGGTCTATCTGCTGGCTGGAAGCGTGAGGGCAAGGATCTGAAAGCCACGTGGTGACCTAGGGAGGGAACAAGAGCTACACAGCACTGATGAAACTTGAAAGATGAGCGTCCTGCCTTTTGAGTCGGCCAGTGGTTCCTCTGTGGCCTGGCATGCTGCCTGAGAGATAGACTCCTGGGCTTAGAGTGGGAGGATGTGGCCGTGGGCTAGAGTTGTGAATCTATCTAATGGGAGGCCAGCTCAAATTGGCCTGAGCAAATGAGGAAACATACTGGCAAGGAAATGGAGTAGGTGGCTGAATACGAGGAAGAGAAACCGGAACCACAGCCTGGGGGGTTGGAACTAGGATTTTCCTTTATCTTTTCATGGCCCCATCCCAAGAGAGGATCTTCCCCCTGATGAAGAGAGGCCTAAAATCACATCCTAGCAAGGCCCAGAGGAAGAGAAAGCATTTTCTTCCAGCTTCTATACATCAGTCTCAGGGAAGGATTCTGATTGGCCTTTCCTGGTCACATGCCCTTCTCTTGGACTACTGTAAGTTATGATTGGGAGGCCAGGGTCAGGTGACAGGTACTTTGAGATCTTTACTGTTACTAGTACAGCCTTGCTAAGACTAGGTGGTGGGAATCCACAGGAAATAAGCATAGGCCAAAATAGCCAAAGCCCACAAAGCGGTGCTCTCCAAACCTGTCACTTCCTTTGATGGTACTCACTGTAGGTATATTCATTCATCTGTCTGTCTATACCTATGCACACCCAGCAGCTACGGAGTCCCTGACATGTGAGTCCAAACTGCGATGTGCTTTGAGTGTAAAATGCATACTGAATTTTAATATTTATTATATGTTGAAATGACAATATTTTATGTATATTTGGGTGAAATAAGGTATATTTTCAAAATAGCTTTTATCTGTATCATTTTATGTTTTAAAACGTGGCTTTTACACTTTTTTTTTTTTTTTTGAGACAGGGTTTTGCTCTGTCACCCTGGCTGGAGTATAGTGGCTCAATCACAGCTCCTTGGAACCTCAAGCTCCTAGGCTCGTGTGATCCTCCTAGCTTAGCCTTCCAAGTAGCTAGGGCCATAGGCATGAGCCATCAAGCCTGTCTAATTTCTTTTTTTTGTTTGTTTTGTAGAGATTATGTCTTGCTGTATTGCCAAGGCTGGTCTTGAACTCCTGGGCTTGGTCTCTCAAAGTGCTGGGATTCCAAGTATGAGTCATGCTGCCCAGCTAGACCTTTTAAATGACCTGTGTGGTTCATACTATATTTCTTTTGACAGTGCTTTTCTAGACTGCGTTCATTTTTCTATCTTGGGGATATTATTAATCCTTAAGTTTAGTATCTACTAGGTCATGCGCTTTTATTTTCCTTGAAATTGTCTTCTCAAACTTCAGTGTCTGTTCCTTGAGTATTGGGAGAATTTTAGTGAGTAAGTCATCATTTGCCTTTTGAGAGTCCTGGACAGAAGTCTCCCAGCTTGTTTAGTCTGCTGTACAAAGGCCTAGACTGTGAGTAAAGCTGATCAACCTCAGATTCAGGGGTAAACAGTGCCTAACAGATGTCACAACTTACGGAATCTTTTTTTTTGCAGTTTTTGGCCAGGGCTGAGTTTGAACCTGCCACCTCTGGCATATGGGGCCGGCGCCCTACTCCTTTGAGCCACAGGCGCCGCCCAACTTACGGAATCTTATTCCTGAATGCTATCAGAGAAGGTTTATATGTCTCCATTAGAACCACCAGTACTCTGAATTATACTTTTTCACTCTTTCAGGATTTTTTTATTGTTGTTTGTTTGTTTGTTTATTTGTTTTGAGACAAAGTCTCATTACATCATCCTTGGTAGAGTGCAGTCACATCACAGCTCACAGCAACCTCAACCTCCTGGGCTTACGTGATTCTCTGGCCTCAGCCTCCCAAGTAGCTGGGACTGCAGGTATCTACCATAACGCCTGGCTATGTTTTTGTTGCAGTTGTCATTGTCGCTTAGCTGGCCTGGGCCGGGTTCGAACCCACCAGCCTCGGTGCATGTGGCCAGTGCCATTACCACTGTGCTATGGGTGCCAAGCCGCTCTTTCAGGTTTTGTTTCTACCTCCACATTGACCCATCAGGCATATGGTCTACAATCCAGCTATGAGAAAGCATTTAAGAGCTTAATCAAAATGGGAACTCTTTGTCCACTTGTTGATCTCATTTTTACCTCCCTCCATCCACCTATCCACCTTTCATTCATCGAGTTATTGTCCTCCCTGGTATGTGCCAGGCACTGGGCGCAATATAGCAGTGAGCCAACCAGGCCCCTTCCCCAACTCATGTTGCTAACAGACAGCAGCATCCCCTTTTACTTTCCTTCATGTCTGAATCACTGGCTCTTAACCAGTTTTCTCCAGTACTCCTGTAGAAAAAGCTCAATGCCCAGTACAGAGGGTCTCCAGCCACTCAGCTTGATTGAGAAGGTTTGGGTAGGAGTGTGGAGGGGTCCACGCTGCTCTCTCCCAAGGACTTCTCTGAACACACCTCCCTGCCCTAAACTACCCTCACCCTCCTAGGACAGGTTCTGCTTGTCTGCTTCCAGTGATACATTTTGATTAGATGGGTTGGAACTAAGATTCCTACGGATGCAAAATGCAAGAGCTTTGTTGGAAATTGGCATATTGAGAGAAATCCATCCCAAAACAAAACCAAAACAGAAAAATGGATCCAGGTGTGCCTGGCGGCTTATGCTAACTCTCCCTATGACCCATTAAAAAGCCTTTATCCCTCCCTATAACCCAGTAAAAATGAGTCAATACCATAAATTAGGATTTAAGTGTCAAATCTTTATTTTGCTTACTGATTACTACCCTTCTTTTCCTGGATTAAACACGTGGTTCATTTTTGTTTGGGAAATGTCGCACTAAGCAACTGCCACATTCCCAAGCAAAAGCTCTCAATGTCATTTGCTCTTACTGTGGTTTCTTAAGAACCCCTGGTCCTCTGTGCAGACCCGTTAGAGACCCATTTTACCTGCCAATAGATGTGGAATGTGGAAGAAGCATTCTATGATGAGCATTTAAATATGTTCATTTAGATCTAATTGGAATTAAATTAGTAAAGACTCAGGGTAAAGAAAAAAAACATTTCCCCCTTCAGACTACCTGGAATTGATTTTTGAAGAAAAGAAATTAAAAATAATAACACAGCATTCAAGCCATGTAGCATGCTCTGAGCTCAACACAGTGTGTTGTGTCTTCTTAACAACTAGGACATCAGGAGCAACCTAGAAGGAGTGTGTGCATGGGAGTGGGGAAGTTCAACAGAATCATAATTCATGCAAATCAGAAGGAAGCATCCTTGGAGGCCAGGGGAGACTGCAACATGAGAACAGGGAAATGTGTCTATTCTGCTTGGTAGTGGAATTCCTGCACCCTGACCTTTTCAGTTTAGTTATGAGTCATTAAAAATTTCAGAGTGGGTAGTAAGATAGCACCTGGGTGAATAAGTGGGGCAGGTGATGGGGGTGCACTTTTGTTGGAATTGGGGGTAGATGGTGTAGCAGCGAGAGAACAGGATGCCCAAGCTTTGATGTTATTATTCTTTGCACTCTCCTAAGCCTTCATTTGTTGTAAACATTTGCTGAGACCTTCTAGAAATAAAAATCTCAGAGCCTGCTCACAGGAAGCTAGCTAATAGGAGAGGCAGCCGAGTGTACAGTCACTCAGTGTGAAGGAAGCCCTGGGACATGGCCACTGGGCTTCCTGGGTGCATGCTTGTCGAGGCGGGACAGGCCAGAGCAGGCCACTGCAGTGAATTAGTAACTATGGGACGGGTCACCAGGCTTCTGTTTCAAGCAGAGTTCTAATAGTGAAAGGCCAGTGGGAGCTGGGCCAAGCCTCTGCAGGTGGGGCACGGTGTGTGCCTGTGTCCCTGCCTCCCTGGGCTGGGCAGCAGCTCTGTGCACCCAGCCTCTGCCACAGGCAGGCCACACTTCACTCTGGAACTTGCTTTCCTTTGGTGTCTCTCCAGTCAACTCTACTCTGTCCTACTGAAACAACCACTTGGACATATTTTGTGATCTATAACACCTGATCTCCCTGTGTCTGTTTTGGAACACTTGGCTGCCTCCTGGCATTGAAGAACAAGCATGTTGCTCTAACATGGTGTATTTGGCCTTTATGGGTTTTCTTTAGGAATCTGGAAGGGAAAGTCAGTACTCAGTGGGAGGAAATGATGAGGCTTTTGTGATTTATTCAGTGTTAACCAGTTGGTTTGCATAATAAGCCTAGATGAAGAGGTAGGGCGCTAGGTCACTGGAGGGGGGCCTTGTTTGCTCTCTTTCCCCTCCCATCAATGCTTTTGCTGTAACTTATAGTCCTCACTGTGAAAGCCACAGGCCATCTGAATCAGCCTCTGCTTTCAGGAATCAAGGTGCTATTCACATTTATAAAAAGTGAAACCGAGAGAAAGAAAGTGATTTGCTAAGCAGAAAGGTGGTGGTAATACTTAGACTTGAACTTGGATCTCTTGCCCTTGTCTTATTGAATACTGTCTCTTTCCCTTTGTCTTCTGCTTTAAAAACTACAGAGAAAAACAAACTCCTTCCAAAATAATGTGCACTCTTGCTTGTGTTATTTAATTTCCTCTCTGAGCAAGAAAAGCATCGTCACACTGAGGTTTTGCTGCGAGAGTCACTTTCTTGTTGTCTGTGTGTTCCCTCTGCAGGGAAGGCTGGCCAGATGTAGGTGACACTTGGAAGAATTCCGGGTGCTGATCTGGGAGCAATCAAGGAGAAGGTGGAGTTGCCCCCAGGACTGCACATAAAAATTAATTACAGAAAAGAAATACATCATTAGCGTTAGATCTCACAATAGGTCCCAGTGTGACTATTATGTGAAATTAATTACTCCCTACTTCATTTTTTTAATCACCTTCTCTGTACTATGAAAATAGTCCTAATTACTGACATCAGTTGTTTTAAGTCATTAAGGGTGATCATTTTACATGTCATTGTACTCATTCTGTCCTGTTTATTTGGATTTAAATATAGCAGCCTTTGCCCTCCGTGGGGTAATTTTCTTACGCGGTAACATGTTTATTAAAATTAAGTAAGGTTGCAAGATCAAGGTCTCAGGAAAATGAAGTATTAGAGTAAAGTCATAAAAATTCATTCATTTGTGATTGAAAGGCCACTGCTTCCCAGAGTGGATGCCAGCCTGAGCCTCTCCTTTTTTTTAGTCCTTAGTTTCAGAAGCTGTGCTTTGGCCCTGGGAATTGAAAGTGAGGAAAATAAGCAGAACTCAGAGCCTGTAGAGCGGTAATGGGGGTGTGGGGGTTATGGATAATCACCTAAATCAGTGTAGTCTGGGGGTTAGGATGGATTTAACCTGAGACCTGAATGGCCAGGAGCACACAGGGAATGGTGAGAGCCCTCTAGGCAGAGGGAACCACACGTAGCACACCTTTAGCCAAGAGAGTGGGAGATTGATTACCAAGGCCTGTAGCTGCCTCCTTAGCATTTTGTCCAAAGGGAATGGGAAAATGTTGGAGGTAGACTGGTTGGTTGATAGGGTTCGTGAACCTTTGGCCATAAGGCCACAAGTGGGCTTCTAGATTCTTGAGTGCAGCCTTTTGATTGAATCCAAATTATACGGAGCAATAAAGAGATGCAATAAAGAGATTGGTTCTGTGAAGTTTGGATTCAGTCAGGGGCCATATCCAGGGATCTGGAGGCCTCAGGTAGCCTTGAGGCTACAGGTTCCCTATGCCTGCTGGGTTGGATAGGTGCCTTATCATACTCTATTTATACATATCTTACGTTTTTTACTTAACCATTTGATGGTGAGTTGCAGATACAAGGCTTAGGACCTTTCCTGTGTGTGTATCCCACACAGGACATCTTCCAAAGAAGGCAGTTAACTCTGATCCGGCATTTGCTTCTAGTGCTCAGACCCCGGTGGGATTTCACAGATGGTCGCACTCATGCTCCGGACAGATCTGGGACCCAGTGCGGCCTCCCACGTTGCATTCAGTTGTCCTGTACAACTTAGTCTCCCCCATCTGGGACAGTTTCTGAGTCTCCACTTGCTTTTCGTGATGGTTTGGAAGATTACAGGTCATTTACTTTCTAGAATGACCCTCATTTGCGGTTTGTCTGATGTGTCCTAATGATCAGGTTCAGATTATGTGTTTTTGGCAGGAATACCGCAGAGTGAGGCAGCGTATCAGAAGACCACGCTGTTGATTAGTCCCATGACTGGTCACGTTAACTTTGATCACTGATTAAAGCAGTGTCTGCCAGGTTTCTCCACTGAACTGTCTTTCCTTGTAATTAATAAGCATGTTGTGGAACATATTTTGAGACTTTGTAAATATACTGTTTCTTATCAAGCATCCACCCCTTAATTTTAGTGTCTATTGATGCTTCTTGCTTGAAACATTACAGTGGTGCTTCCCAAAAGATACATTTCTAATCTCACCCTCCCTTGTACACATATTAATCAACAGTCTTCTCGAAGGAGGAGCTTTCTTACGCCCGCCCGTTCATTCATTCATTTATTCATACTTTTATTCCTTGTATCAGTATGGATTTATAGATTCCTATTTTATTCTGTGGATTATAATTTCGATGCTCAGATTGTCCAGGATTTGGCCAGGGAGAGCCTTTGGTTGCTGGCTTTTGCTCTGTCCCCGTCATTCTGAGAGTTCTTCTGACTGTCTGAGCTTATCCTCTGCTTTCCCCGCTCCAGGCCTGGAACAGCCTGGTTCCTTTTAGTGGAGAGTGGTATATGGAAATATTCCAACCTGGACAGTGCCTGAGCTGATTAGTATTTCTAAAATATTTCTGTGTCTCCCCTCAAAGAGCCCATTGAAGGGAGAGGAGAGAGGCAGGAGCCAAATCAGGGAGGACACTTGAAAAACTTTTGAGTGTAGCTCTGTCTGGTGGCTTGGGCGAGGCAGTCACTATGCAAATGGAAAATAGGGATGGATTTAAGGTAGATCTTGAAGCTAGAACTGACAGTTGTGATGGGCAGAGGAGGAGAATGGACGTGCTTCTCCTGAGATAAACAGGCAGAGAGGAAGATCAGATTTGAAAAGAGAAGATGAAAAGTTCTGGTTTAGGCCTGTGCAATGGGAGAGTTCCATGTCTAAGCAGCGATGGAAGGGGCAGGTGGGCACAGGGTCTAGAACTCAGAAGAGAGGCCTGGGCTGGAGATATTTGTCTGGGAATGGTGAAATTTGGCTACACACATGAGGACCCCTTCTGTAAATGCTGTCTCAGGCCTTCCTGGGTAGAATAATTTGTCCTTCAACTCGTATTCTGCCTTGTTTTCCTTTTGCAAAGCTTGGCAAATGCTTGTATCATTTTCAAAATGTGCCTCGGGGCACATTTTCCTGCACCTGGCCCTTGATGTGTTTATCAAGAAGGTGAAATGTGAACAGATTCTTTGTACCATCCCATGGCTGCCTAACCCCAGCAGATTGGGGAAGACTTCAGTAGTATTTGCCACTTTTTTTGATAAGAGATCCGTACTGAATGATGCATGTATTAAGAAAAAAAAATGCACATACATACATGCATGTACATATGTGGGTGTATATGTAGCACTTAAAACATTTGACATCAGAAAATACATTATTTCAAAATTGATTGATAAGGGATTATCAAAAACAAAATGTAGATAAAGAATCCATGCAAAGGAGACCGTAATCATGGCATTCCCACAACTCAGTGGATGGGTGAAAGGAAAATATTAGAAGAAGAAAGTGTCTCACCAAGGAAGGCCATAGTCAGAACTGCTGCTAAGTAGAGGCCTAGTTCACAAACACATGGTGGTTTGTGGCCCAAAACTTGCTCCTCAGACAGACTGTCGAGAGGGATCTGGCTTTCCTGCAGTGAGCACAGTCATCTCCGTCGATGTGGATGTTGTTTATTTTGGCATTTTTGGTAATGTTTACTGAGAGGTTTTTTTTTTTCCTCTAAATCAGAAACAGCTGGTTTTACTGATGTTCATGGAACTGTTTTTAACTTCTGCTCTTGTCTGAAAAGCTAAGCTGGGCGCTTTCAAGGCCTCTTAGTTTATTTTTTATTTTAAATCAAGGTCTGGCATTAACTGTAGCCTGGCAACTCAAGAGGCGTGGTCAGGGCTGGTGCAGCTAGCAGGACAGCAGTCATGTGGTCATGGTCATTACCCAGCGCGTTCCTTGCTGTCGCCATCTTGAATCCTTGGCAGACTAGAAGAGGAGGTTTTCGGGTTTGCCCAGGTTGTTTGCACTTACCCTAGGCCTACTTTTTCTAAGTCAGGACCGTACTGATTCTTTTTCACGACCCCTGAAACATATAGAAGGTCTGGCTTTTCATATAGTCAGTTTGGCTCAAAGTTCTATGGGGAAAGATACAGCACTCAGCTTCCTCTTAATGAGATCTCCCTTTCCTGGGGGTCACACGTACCCCTCCTGCTTCATATCTTCCCCAGACTGGAAGTGGCAGCTGCTTGGGACTCATGTGACCCTCTCCTTCCCCTACCTTTTGGCAGCACTAATAACAGCTGCTTGTGGAGTTGTTAATGAAATGGTGGTGTTGGGTCACAAAGTAGCAAGAAGCCTGGCCTTGTTAAAGTGCATCCTTGCTGGTGAGGAAAGATGTGTGTTCATTTCTGTTTGTCAAGGGTGATAGCTCTTGTAGAACTCTTGGTAGCCATTATCTACTTGGTTCATCTGAGGCCCCTGAAAGCCTACTTTGAATGGCACCCGCCCCCCAAAATAAGAGAAGGCTGAAAGCGTAAGGGACTCATCTGCAACTAACAGCTGCAGTGGCCATTTATCCTAGTGCTGGAGCACCACACACAGGTGTAGGACTCCGGTGGTCAGCTACCTGCTTCCATTGGAGCCAGGCTCTGCATGCTCTTCCTCGCTTTGAGGGTCGGCTTTGATAAGCCCCCTCAGTAAGTGACCTGTGAGCCCATTCCTCAGTAACTGATCTTGTCTCAGGGGGACAGATTCTGGCAGGTAGAAAGAGGAGTCTCACAGCTGCACCGCCCACGGACCTGCATATCTGCTCCCCGTGATCAGCGGGGTGTTTGCTTTTTCAGCACACCAGTGGGGTAAGAAGCCCAGCATGAGCTTCTGATGGGGAAGTATATCTAAGGGGTCAGAATGGCATGTGGATGACTTTAAATAGATTTTTCATCTTTCCTCCTACCAGTCTAAACACAGGAATGGGAAGTTGCAAATGCTAAAGAGTTGCATCTTTAAATACAGCTGGACCATTTTCACACAATGGTGAAGACATGTTTTTTTGCGCAAATATTTTATCTTTGCCGTTTTGACCATTGTTATTTTAGTCTCTTCCATCTGTGAGCTCTAATGTCTATATGTATATAATTCGTACAGAACTCCCTGCATTCCATTTGGTAGCGTCATTATTGATTGCGTCTCTCTCTGATAGGCGGTGTCTCCCGTGAAAGCCAGCTTTGGCCCTAAACACAACTTCGTTTGTCACACTGCAAAATCCGCACTGAGCACAACTCAGAAATTGCCTGAAATTAATGAACAAAAACAATTCTACCATGTTGAGATTGTCTAGTTGTGAAAATGCTGTGCTGAGATGTTGTGGAGATGAATGTGTAATGCACTTGAGCTATCAGTAGCCAGATGCTTAGTGGGAATTTGCTTGACTTAGATTATTTTGAATTAGCATCCTGTTTCTTTGGAAGTTATAAATAATTCAGAGCCCATGTGGGATACCTTTTATCTCTCTTGACTTGTTAATTTGTGTGTTGATTGTGTATAGGAAAAGGGCTCCTCTACATATCAGAGTAAAATTTTGTGGTTATTGTTTTAGTCATTTACCAAATTACCTTAAATTTTAGACCCAGTAGTCCATCAAGATAAAATTAGGAAAAAATGTTTAAGTTGCTCACAAATTTCCTTGAGAGCCTCAAAAATAGTATGATGTAAGATTTAGGTACAAAAACAACCTTTACTTTTTTTAGTGAAGATGAATTCAAAGTTAAGTTCCCATTTGATCAGTCAACAACTCCCTGGAACTAATAACTCCATGAGAACCCAGCTTTGGGACACATGAGTAGAATGTTTGGTTTGGTACTGTGGAGCCATTTCTAAGGGATAAAGAAAGTGGCATTGAAAATGGCTGCCAAACTTTTATATTGCTTATATATCTATGTATGGAGCAAAAAATGGGGGTACAGTACTCTTTTGGTCTTCAAAGTGACTACTAAGTGTTTCCAGTTAAGTGTTGGGGGTTGTAACCAAGAATTTGTGATGTAAATATAGAGCAGTAGTTCTCAAATGTACTTCTCTCAGGATCCCTTTACGTACTTCAAAATTATTGAGAACCCCAAACAGTTTTTGCTTATGTGGATTTTATCTTTGGGTATTTACTATCTTAGAATTTAAAACTGAGAAAATTTAATGTTTATTAGTTCATTTAAAAATAATAATAAATGCTTCAGATTGTATATGAAACCAGCACATTATACCCCTTGATTGCCCTAATGTACGTGGCTAAGATTTAATAAATAAATAATGCATTGTGTTTTAACACAAAAATAACTGGTTCCCCAAACAAAATAATTTAGTGAGAAGAGTAGCGTTATTTTAAGTTTTGTAGATCTCTTTAATGCTTGGCTTTATAGAAGGCAAAGATGTCAGTATCTTCTGGGAAATTCCACTGTACATTTGTGAGAAAATGAGCTTGAAAAAGACTGATCATGTCTTAGTATTATTTTGAAAATAATTTTGACTTTATGGAGCTTCTGAAAGGGTTCTGAGTGCACAGTAAACTGCAGAACCAGAATATTATAAACATAAGAACCATGAACCCAACTATAAGTCTCTTCTCTATGCCAAGTCCATGGGGGGAAGCATGTTATCCTGCCTGCCTAAGCCAGTGTGATCTTTTGGACAGACAAACCTCCCCTCTGCACTGGGGACACAGCCTGGATTCCTGTGTGTCCAGGGCAGTGCCAAGGCGCTGCTTACCTGCTGTGTGTTCTTAAGCTACTACTTCCTTCCTGCTGTTCTCCTTCAGGCAGCTCATACAGTTGACCTGGTTCCTTGACCAGTGACTACCGACTAATGGGTTCTACTGTATAGGACACCTTTACCTAAGTTGTAGTCACACCTTTCACCACCATGACTTCTAATTAAATAATAAGAAAGTGAGGTCTTGAACACTCAGAGCCCTACTCAAAAGTCAACCCCTCTGAAAAGAAAAGAATATGGAAACAGGGCAGTCCCAAGTACTTGGTGTTAGTGATGAATTTCCACCCCACATGCAAGAAGTCATGCTTCCATTTGACTCAGAAACTGAAAGGCATCTGTCCAGGAAGGACAACTGCTAACCAGGAGACTCCTGTGTGGACTAGACTCTGGAACGCCACACTGGAGCAGTGCTGCTGACAGAGACCCTAGCTCCAGCTAAAATTGGTAACCATCCTAAGTGCTTGCCTAGACTCTGGCTCTGATAGCTGCCTATTTTAGCCTCTTTGCTGATTTTGACACCAGCCTGGGACCCATCCCTCAGCCTAACTGCCCAGGGTGACCCCTGGCTCCCTTCTCAGTGTTCATGCTTAGCACTTCCCTTCATGAATGGGTAGTTGGTCTCCACTATGCCTGGCGCTGGTCCATACTGTCTGACCACACACTCTGCTAGACCCTCACTGTGCCATCAGTGATGGCTGGAAGGTTAGAACTGGGATGAGCAGCATGACAAAGAAGTTGAGGCCAGAGAAGGGGGAAAGAGAACAGTTGATTAGTGCAAAGGATTCCTATCCTTCTTTGGCTTTTCTCTTTGGACACTCCTGCCACTGTCAAGAGCAGGCTATTTATGAGTCACTTGTTTGCTATGTGATTTCATTCCCCTCCCTCTAAGAAAAATACTAGGGAAATGGAGCTGAGTTCATTTTTCTTTTATCCACCCTCTCTCTGCTTTTCCCTGCAGGCTTTGCCCCCATCAGCAGGCCCAGAAACGTCCATCAAGGCATCTCTTTGTCCAGTAGCCTCAGAGTTAACCTAGCACGTAGAGCATAGGAAATCAACTCAGATGCTGAGTGCCTTCTTTACGAAATATCATGCCTGAACCTGAATGTGGGATGATTAGATTACATATTTGCCAGAAAATATGCATATTCCAAAACATTGACATTACAACACCACAGGGAAAGGTAAGAGCACATCTAGTGTAGCATCTTCCTACATTTGCTGTATTCATCCAATCATTCAGACATACTTACTGAGTGCTGCTATCATATGCTCAACATTCATACATCTGTGAATAAAACAAAGATTCTTGCTCTCATTGTATTGACATTTAAGCCAGCAACAAATCATCATTCATCCAGAAAAACATCATTCAAGTTTTGGGTGAGATGATTCTTTTCTCTAGATTCTCAATGGGCATTTCAGATATTGTAGTTTCAGTACTAATTCTTTATTTGTTTAGGGAGCTGAGCATGAGTGGGGAAGACAGTGCTTGTTTGTTTTGGTTTTAGTTTTCCTTGGTTGACATAAGGCATACCATTACAAAGGCAATCATTTAAAGTTTATTTATTTTGTAGCCAATGAAATATTCAGTCACCCAACAACTAGTTGAATTTGAAATGGATGCTCCAAATCACCTTTTAGGAGAATTGAAAGATAGTTCACTCTGACTTAAAAAAGCAGCTTCCTAGATGGTCAATACTTATTGTGTGCTTGAAAAGAACATTGTTCCCATTTGGGGGTGCAAAATTTCATATTGTCCATTCGATCTGTGCTGCCCAGTTTTATTTATCCTAATTTTTGTGTTACCTAATGTATCAGTTATGAAATGAAGTATGTCAGAAATTTCTGACTGTGATAGAGTTGTCAGTTTCTCCTTGAAATTTGGTACATTTTTGCTTTATATGTTTTGAGGCTGTATTATTAGGTGCTTACAAGTTTAGGATTATTTTCTCTTCCAAGGAAATTGAAACTTTTATTCTTATTTTGTGCCCCTCTGTTATCTCTGAGTTAGACTTGTAAGCTAATAAGTTATGCTTATTGCCTTAATGTCTGCCTGATATTAATAAAGGTAAACAGATTTCTTTTTTAGTATTTATTTGGTATTTGTTTCTCCTTTTATTCTCAGTTTTTCTGTCCTGATGTTGCAGATATGTTTCTTGCAATCAATGTTTGCTAGATTTCTTTTTAATTCTGTCTGATGGCCATTTTTTTAAAATCAAAGACATTACACCATACAATATTATGATTTGTGTAATAAATTATTTTTAGCCATTTTATATTATACTTGGTATTGTCTCACTTTTTGCCTTTTTTCTCATTTTCTGCTTTCTTTTGGTTTTTCTCTTTCATTATTTACATTTTTTCCTCTACTAATTTTAATGTATACTCTCTATGTCTCTCATTTTAATGATTGTCCTGCTATTTTAACATGCATACTTAACAAAGTTTAATATTAATAATTTTTTCTTCCTCCTCAAAAATACAAAGATCTTAGAATGATTATTACTTACATGCTAGTGTTATCCAGCATTATTTTTATGAAGCACAGCATCTTTCTCATCCATTTCTTCTTGCCTCTCAGAACTCTCATCTGGGATATTTTCCCTTTGCCTGAGGAGTATCATTTAGAATTTACTTTAGTGAGAATTTGTTAGTGGCAAACTTTTTCCTTCATATGAAATATCTCTGATTTTTATCTTAATTCTTTAAAAGATATATTGCAGGGTATACAAATCTAGGATGATGGTTCAGTTCTCTTAACACACTGAAATTATTATTTTCTATTGTGGATTTCTGTGGTATCTCTTGAAAAGTTGGCCGTCAATCCATGTTTGATGATCAATGTTTTCTCAGCTGCATTTAAATAATAATAATAATAATAATAATAATTTAAATTTGTCTTCATAGTCTGCAATTTCTTTCTTTCTTTCTTTCTTTTTTTTAGAGACAGAGTCTCACTTTGTTGCCTTCAGTAGAGTGCTGTGGCTTTGCAGTTCACAGCAAGCTCCAGCTCTTGAGCTTAAGCAATTCTCTTAAGTAGCTGGGACTACAGGTGCCCACCACAACGCTCAGCTATTTTTTGTTGCAGTTTGGCCCGGGGCCAGGTTCAAACCTGCCACTCTTGGTATATGGGGCTGGTGCCCTACTCACTGAGCCACAGGTGCTGCCCTGTAGTCTGCAATTTCATAGTGGTTGTCTCTAGCAGTAGATTTATTTTTGTTTATTCTGCTTGGAATTGTTAGACTTCTTGAATCTAAGAATTGGTGTTTTCTATAAATTGAGGGAAATATTCTTCTGAATATTTTTTAATCCCATTCTCTCTAATATCTTTTTTTAAACCTCCAGTTTGCATGCATTAGATCACTGTCTATTAGATTTTGCTCTATCCTGTGTCTCTTCTCTTTTATATTTTCCATCATATGTCTTTCTACATCCTGCAATCTGGATAATTTATTCAGATCTGTCTTAAACGTCAGTAATTCTCACTCTACCTGTGTCTCAACTTCATTTTGACCTGCCTATTGAATTTTTAAAAATATGAATGTAGTATTCCAGAAGTTCTCTTCTTTTCAAAATTTAAATTTGCTTTGTCTTATTATTTTAAAATAATCCCTTATTCCTTGATTTTATTTTAAATCCTCATGTTTATATCTTATTAAACAAATTTGCGTTATAATTTATCTGACATCATTATGAACCTCATTTTACCCTCTGTTGTTTTTGCTGGATCTTTTTCATGGTGTTCTTTTCCCTTGCACATTTTGGCAACTTTAACTGGGCTCATAATCCTTGGATCTTGATCTATGAGACTTTTTTGAAGCCTGGGTTAAAGTTACTTTTCTCTAAGAAAGATTTGTGTTTGTTCTATTATATATCTGAGTGCCATCAACCTGAAACAACTTGAAATTATCCCTTAAGGATTTTCAAACCACACCATGGAAATTTGGGTCTGAAATCCAGTTTTGGGTAATGATTTGAGAGAGACTATTTTCTCCTTGAGGTTGAGAAAGGCAAGTTCCTTTTCTGTCCCTTCTGTGTGAGAAGGTTTACTTCTTATTCCCATTTATACTAAGCGTAGCCTTCCTTTAAGGCCAGAGCTTCACGCAAGTGTCTTCTGTTAGGCTCCCCACCATGGGCAGTCTTCATCTCCTACCTTCTGCCTCCTCCCATAGACTGATCAAAGGATAAGGTCACCAGGGTTCCCCTCCTAAGAAAGCACTAGCTTCAGCCTCCTTATGTCCAGCACCCACACTTGTATTGTGTTTGGCTTGTGTAGACTCCTTACCCTCTTGTCAGCACAGCAGTTATTCAGATGTTTTCCATTCTTTTATCCTTCATTTTCAGTTGACTTCAGCAGGAGGCTATCCAGGGTATCTGCCAGAAGCAGAACCACATGCAATTAATAAATGTCCTGTATCATCAAGGCCAAGGTGCCATCCTGTTTCTACTAGGTACTAACTTCTATGTTTAGTCCACCCAAGGATGGCATAGATAGGTCCCTCCTTTGTCCATGTGTTTTGTAGCTCAACACATCCCTCCAACCAGCACCATAGTGTGAGGGACAAGTACCAACAGGTGTTGTTGTGGCAAAAATGCTAATGCTTCAGACCCCTCCAGTGGGTGACTCTTGTGGGGAGACAATCTTGCTCCTCCTCCCCTCACAGACTGAGCTATGTGGCCTCTAGTGGCACCTTGGACTATGGAAGAGTAAGGAAATACATTTATTGTTCAGGCCCAGGATCAATGACGTAAGGGTTTCTTGTTCACCCTGTTCTGTCAGCCTTGTCCCCAGTGAGTTTTTATGACCCATAGCTGGGTTTTGTAAATAAAGTTTTATTGGAATATAGCCACACCTATTTTTATTATGTTTGGCTGCCTTCCTACTACAATGACCCACAAAATTGAAAATATTTACCATCTGAGTCTTTACAGAAAGAGTTTTTCAGCCTTGCCCTAGGCCTTGTGCTGGGTTGCTCACTTCCCCTTAACTATTCCCTAGAATATCCTGTCGCCAGCCTCCCTCTCCTCCTTGGCCATACTTGTAACTTCCCCAGCTCCAACCTTGCTCCACTGAAGCTTCCCCCTGCCCTCAGCCTGGTTAGGATTTGCCCTTTGAAACACCAGAAATGTGTGTCACATGTTAAAAGTCAATTAGTAGCTTGGCCTCAGAAACCCTTGCTTAATTTAGTCTTGACAGTTAAAGTCTCTCCACTGCATCAGGAACCTTTCTCCACCCTAGACTCATTCTTCGGTTATAGATCCTTTGCAGAAAGGCAGATATCTTGTCTCCCTCTGTTTATACATTCACTCCAAATACTCGGTTCAAGCAGCAGATACAGTTTTGGAAATAGAGCAACAACAAACATGTAACATACTATTTCAGTGAAGTTAAATAGCATTTCAGGGCACCAGAAGAGCTCTCCTTTTAAGGTAGGTCCCTAAGCACTGAATCTTTTAAGGTGGATTAAGCAGTAAAGAATTTGTCACTGGTGGCCAGGAGCCACCTAGCCTAGCACTCTGGGAGGCCAAGGCTAATGAATTGCTTGAGATCAAGAGTTTGAGACCAACCTGAGCAAGAGCAAGACCCCATCTCTACTAAAAATAGAAAAACTAGCTGGTCATTTGTGTCTGGTGCCTGTAGTCCCAGCTACTCAGTAGGCTGAGGCAAGAGAAACACTTGAACCCAGGAGTTTGAGGTTGCTGTGGCTATGTGATGCCATAGCACTCTACCCAGGGTGACAGTAAGACTCTGTCTCCAAAAAAGAAAAAAAAAGAAAAGAATTTGTTACTGGAAACAGTCACCAGCAGGTGTTTCTGTTTTGTGTATGGGCTCGTCAGTATGCTTTCTACATCTGCAAGAGCATGGGTGGCACTCTTGGCAGCCAGAGACCAGGAGTGTGGACTGTGGAGTTGGATTACAAGTGGGAATCCCTGCTCTGCCACTGAGTAATGGTCATTGTAGGAAAGTCACTTAATCTCAGTGTGCCTCGGTTTCCTTATCTGGAACAAAGGGTCATGGGGTTACTAATATGATGAAATGAATTCAAACATTTTAAAGTACCTAGTACAGTGCCAGGAACCTAGGACACTTTCACATGCTGCCATTGTTCTCATATATGGTTTAATCTGACTTTTTTCCTTGTCTGTAAAATGGAAATCACAGCAGTGAATTTACTTTGTTTGAGGAGTAACCATAATGGAATTAGAAACACCAAAACAGAGGATACTTTAGGAACCTAATGTTTGGTAGATAGATGCCATTTTCTAGGGTTTCATTAATATTTGTTCTCTCTCCCCCTTTTTCTGCTAAGGCTATTTATAAATTTCTTTTTCAAAAGAAATATTTTCTAAAAACGTCTAGAACCTAGTGGCCATCCTCAGATGGTGGGCCTTTAATGGCTTCTTCCTGCCTCATTCTGTGGGTGAACACTGTATGAAAGCCAGGGAAGGTTTGTTCTCTTGTCTGCTAACACTGATTACCCAAGACTCAGCCTCCACCTCCAGGAAGCCATCCCTGAACCCCTGGCTCCCACCACTTTGGTGGCTCTGTGTCATCCTGTGCTCTCATCTGGGTATGGAGTTGGGAGTGGTTTCATTCGTTAAGCATGTCGGTCGTGACTAATAGACTATGTTCTAATAAGTCCCATACTGGTTCAGTACATGAAAAAAAAATGAGTGAATAAATGGATGCCAATTAAAATCTCTTTGAGAACAGTGAAGCTACCTGTCTTAAGAAATTTGCAATGGGTTCATTTCCTCACAAGAAGAAGGAAACCTCACGAGAGTGCTCTAGAAATGTATCCCTTTTTAAAAACCTCTCTCTAGGCTCAGCACCTGTGGCTCAATGGGCTAACGTGCCAGCCAGATACACCTGAGCTGGCGGGTTCGAATCCAGCCCAGGCCCACCAAACAACAATGATGGCTGCAACCAAAAAGTGGCCAGGTGTTGTGGCGGGCGCCTGTGGTCCCAGCTACTTGGAAGGCGGAGGCAAGAGACACGCTTGAGCCCAGGAATTGGAGGTTGCTGTGAACTGTGATGCCACGGTACTCTATCCAAGGTGACAGCTTGAGGCTCTGTCTCAAAAAATAAAAAAAATAAAAACCTCTCTCTAATCAAAACTACTTTGAGATATGATCTAACTCCAGTAAGATTAGCCCACATTACAAAATCCCAAAACCAGAGATGTTGGCGTGGATGTGGAAAAAAGGGAACACTTCTACATTGCTGGTGGGAATGCAAACTAATACGTTCCTTTTGGAAAGATATTTGGAAAATACTAAGAGATCTAAAAATAGACCTGCCATTTGATCCTATAATTCCTCTACTAGGTATAAATCCAGGAGACCAAAAATCACATTATAATGAAGATATTTGTACCAGAATGTTTATTGCAGCCCAATTCATAATTGCTAAGTCATGGAAGAAGCCCAAGTGCCCATTGACCAACGAATGGATTAATAAATTGTGGTACATGTACACCATGGAATATTACGCAGCCTTAAAGAAAGATGGAGACTTTACCTCTTTCATGTTTACATGGATGGAGCTGGAACATATTCTTAGCAAAGTATCTCAAGAATGGAAGAAAAAGTATCCAATGTACTCAGCCCTACTATGAAACTAATTTATTGCTTTCATATGAAGGTTATAACCCAGTTATAGCACAAGAATATTGGGAAAGAGGCAAGGGAGGGGAGGGGAGAAGGCAGGATGGGTGGAGGGAGGGTAATTGGTGGGACCAAACCTACAGTGCATCTTAGAAGGGTTCAGGTGAAACTTACTAAATGCAGAACATAAAGATCTTAACTTAATAACTAAGAAAATGCCATGAAGGCTGTGTTAACCAGTTTGATGAAAATATTTCAGATTTTATATTAAACCAGCACATTATACCCCATGATTGCATTAATGTACACAGCTATGATTTAATAAAAAAACAAAAACAAACAAAAAAACTCTCTCTAAATGTCACAGTTAATGGAAATATGCACAGAAAATAAGACCCCAAATATACAGCAACTCAGCTATATGTCCTTTTCTCCTATTCTTTACATTTTGTTCAAATACCAATTTACTTTCTTATGGGGTCTGTAGAAATATTTTATGATATTAGAAAGAGTGTTAAGTTTATAGTTCAGTGGGGGTTTACGAGCAGGCCATGTTTGCCCGATAAGCAAGGCTGCTGGACCTGTGGACAGTGTATATAAGCTCAGCAATAAGCTCAGCAACCCCAGCTGCTGATTATAGGTGTTGTACCTAACTTGTCCCTTACCCAGGTGTTGTACCTGCCCTGTCCCTCCCATTGTAACTGTCAGTAGCTTTATATGGATTAAAGACAGAAATGTCTTCACATGGTTTTTTTTTATATTATGTCGCCCTCGGGTAGGGTGCTGTGGCATCACAGCTCACAGCACCTCAAACTCTTGGGCTTAAGTAATTCTCTTGCCTCAGCCTCCCAAGTAGCTGGGACTACAGATGCCTACCACAATGCCTGGCTAATTTTTATTGTTGTTGTTGTAGTTGTTGTCATTGTTGTTCGCAGACCCGCTGGGTTTGAACCCGCCAGCCTGGTGTATGTGGCTGGCGCCAAGCCATGTCTTCACATTTCAGTAAACTTGAAAAATGGGAGGGGCTTCTGGAGGCCTTTTTACAGCTGGTAGTTTTAAATACATAATCAATTGTCGAGCAAAGAGAGAAGAATCATGGAATAAGAACCAGACGATGGAGCATAACAGATATTGGTTATGTTTGACTTTGCCGTGTATTCAGCACCCCATGTGACTTCATGCAAGGTAGAGGCATGGTCCCTGCTTCACCTGGGAAATTGGGAATTCACATACAGCAATTACCATTTACAAAGATATATAGTAAAGCAAAACATCCATTTTCTCACATCCCTACAAAACCTGGTTAAGACAGAAAATGTCCAGAACTCTGGGGTTCTTTCCCACAGCCTATCTCCTACCCTAGAATTTCAGGTGCTCTAATGCCAGGTCCCATGTGATGGGAAAACCTTCAGCTCACTTCTAGGTATGTGAATCCATGAAAGGACTCAGAGTAGACAGAAACCCCGTAAATGTAGCATATGTGACTAAGCATTCACACAGACTTTGAGCACATAGGGCAACAATGGATAGAAGTCCTATAGATGTAAAGACTATGGGACCTTTATTGTCTCAATTTTATGACGTTGATGGGCCTCTTGGTAGGTCATTCACCTGTCAAGTTTAAATTTATTGACAAGGCATGTGGAATTCAGGATGTATAGGCAGGTTGATTTGCAGTAGGGTTTGTTTCCTTAACACAACATATTAATATTTTGTCATTGATGAAATATTTTGATATTTTATCATTTCAGAATGCAAAGCTTACACACATATGATATATACATACAATGGAACATTGTTTTCGAAGGATGGACATTCTCATATGTGTAAGAACATGGATGACCCTTGAGCACATCATGCTAAGTGAAATAAGCCAGCCACAAAAAGGCATATACCACATGATTCTGTTCACATGAGGGACTAGAGTAGGCAACTTCGTGGAGACAGAAGGTAGAATGGTGGTTGCGGGGAGGGGCAGGTTAGTGTTCAGTGGGTGCAGAGTGTCATTTAGGGACAATGAAACTAATGTACACAGCTATGATTCAATAAAAAAATATATTTTTTTTAAAAAAAAGAAACAAACAAAGAGCCCCTGGAGAGTAAGAATCTGGAATGCCAACAATAAATTTAAAGAAGAGACATCCAGGCAGAAGTAGGACTGGAGACAGAAGCTGTTTTCCCCTGAGAGGGAAATTCTTAAAGCAAAACCAATGAGATAGAAATAATTATGTCTCTTTCAGATGGAGACTAACAAATCAGAATGATAAATACTTGCCTGAAAATCACAGAAGAGAGATCTTGAAATTATGAATCCCCATAATCAAACTTAGCACTCCAAATAATGAAGTCAGTGTTTTGAACTGCAAAGACCGAAGATAAAATTAATACAAAGACAGCATCCATGAACACTTTTTAAAAAATATACGTTTATTCAGTGTGTTTTCAAACCAATGATCTCCTTATGTAACTAGTGGTCCTACTGTCTCCCAAACTAGTGAAAAGGACAAAATTATAATAACTATTACTTTTTTTCTAATTCTAATAATCTTTCAAGTTTTATGATTTATGACAATATTACAATTAATTGGACAAGAAAAAATAAACACAGCCCAATATCATGTAGGAAGTTTCTCATCACCACGATTGACCATTGATTTAGTCCATTTACAGTAGGATTTACTTGTCTCTTAGTTTTTTAGCTACTTAAGAAGTGATATTGGTAACCATACAAGTCTCTGAATATCATGGTGTTTCATATAGTGTGAACTTGAAAGCATTTTTAAATAGAAAATTAATTAGTCCTAGGTGGGATAGAGGTAATGTTTGTGGTAGCCCTTTTATTTATATGACTTTTGAATTCCTCCTGAAATTTCTACTATAAATGGTAATTCTCTTAAACACCGTTTGATAGAAAAATCAATGCCTCGACCAAGGACAACATCCTTTCAATTCATACCAAATAGGAATTTAAGTGCTACTAAATCTACTTCCAGCTAAAGATAAGCATAGATAAGGAAACGCTGATATGAATCATTTTCCACTAATGGAGAGCATGTTCATTTTAAACAGGATCATCTTTTTTCTGATAATCTAATATGCAAACTTAGTATGCAATTATGTCATTATTAAGTATACCATCCTATATCTTCTATGGATTACTAAATATCTCTCCTCACATAGCAATCAGCAAACTGTAAAAAAGATGAAATGCTTTTTCCATAAGACAAGTAGAAAAGCTAATTAGTCTAGGTTTTGCATCAAATAGACTTTGATTTGATGCTTGATATTAATTGTTTTCAACTGTGTGAATGTTATGTTATTTAGTGTGTCTAAACCACAAATGGCTCCTGGCAAGACCTCATACCATTAACAATGAGATTAGCAGAGGAAAATTCAAAAACACTCACGGGGATTGTTTGTACTGTTTTTTTGTTGGGTATGTTTTTGCTCTGTGGGATGGAAGACAGTTTAAAACAGCACTGCATGAAAAAAAGAAGCAACCAACCGCAGGTTGTGAGTATGCTTCAGTGAAGCAGAGGTTTCTACAGCTCATTCTCAGCAAAGGGGAGATTTCTAACGGTCCCCTGCTGACTTCAAATGTGTTCACAGCCTGCTCGCAGCAGCCACAGTGGAAACTTACCGGTGTGATAATAATCACTTAGCTGAGACTGTGGTGCGGACCCTCTTCCTCCAACCAGAAATCCCCTGAGTAAAAGCTTTATCCCCTGGGGAGACACAGAGCTGCAAAGATATGAAAACAGGTGTATCTTTTCCTGACATTCAGAAAAATTAGATATGAACAACTTTTCCTTCTTCATATGCTCAGAGTCCAAACATTAACACAAGCTTGCTACCTGATTTTTAGGCATCTAACTTAGAAGTGCCTTAAAACATTAGTTGAGATCATTTTTAATATATAAAAAGACAATTTTCATTTAAAAGAAAATAAATTTCTGATGAGAGAGAAAGTGAGATGGGGAAGTCTGGGGGGGCATTATATATAATAAAATCCTCATCCTGGAAAAAATATATGATATATGAATAGTTATTGCCTCTGGAATGTGAGATGCAGGATAAAACAGGAATGATTCCTTTTATTTTTTATATTTCTGTACTGCTTGTATTTGTTAAAATCACTGTATAGTAGTTCTATGTTTAAAATCCTTTTTTATAGTTATTCTGAACAATTTCCTTTGATGAAGGTGAACTACATTCTCACAAAAAACTGCCTTAACTCTTTGTAAAAGATGTGATCGAAGTAAATATACATGACAAAATGTCCTTCAAGGGTCAACATCTTAAAGAGGATTAAATTCATGAAGGTAATTTTTAATGAGATTCAACAGTTCTTTGTCACTTTACAGATTCCAAAGTGCTTTGGTCATTCATGAGCACATATTACGCTATGGTCATCTAAGGTAGACACCACCTTTACGATATTATGCTTAAAATAAGGTATAACAATAATAGTTGTATAGAAGGAGTAATCTAATAAAAGCAAACCAGAAAATATCGAAGTTCAAGAAAACATGTTGCACAATGAAAATATTTTTCGCTACGTTGAACTGATTCAACAAGAATCCTAAATACTAGTGCTTTAGTAGCATTAAAACTTCACTCAGCAGTTGGGAAAATTACAGAGAAATAAGCATAAACAAGAGAAGACAAGAGCAGCTCTGGGTAGCACATACGTGGACATAGGGACCGGCCTCAGGAATCTGGGTGTTCTGTCCTTCCTTTCCCACGCCTTGCTTTCGACTCTAGCCAAACTCATATAAGATTGGAAAACAAAATTTCTGGAGAACCAATGGCTTGTTCCCTCTACAGCTGTAGCTGCTAATACAAGGGGAAAGCTAACCTTATCCGCAGACTTAAAAGGTCTACAGAAGCAAAAAGTTTAATTAG
Organism: Arctocebus calabarensis; assembly: GCA_963573935.1. Lineage (NCBI taxonomy): Eukaryota > Metazoa > Chordata > Mammalia > Primates > Lorisidae > Arctocebus > Arctocebus calabarensis. The sequence continues at coordinate 68,822 of CAUYON010106235.1, read as the reverse complement.
AAAAACATTCCAGAACCATTTTAAATGTATAGGTCCCAGGGGAGGCCAACCTGGACAGAACCCTATCATGCATATGCATATTAAGTATATGTTCATATTTAAACCTTCACAGGGATTAGAATTCTCTGACTGTAAAAGATTTGTAAAGGAATCTAGGATAACAAAAAGTAAGTGAATCCACTAGTAAAATAATTTAAACATCTATATTCCATTTATCTAATTCCCAAATTGAGAAATGAGATTATTTACTTGCACTTAATGAAATGACTATAACAATCAATTTAATTTATGACCTTACATAATGTTAATCTAACTCGTATCCGCCTTAGTATTAGGTCACCATGGTGAAGTAAAGTGGGTATTCACTAAATTTCCTTCATCAATGTACAATAGCTTTTTTACTTTATAAAAGTTAAATGTCATGGCCAGGTGCAGTGACTCAGTCCTGTAATCCCAGTACTTCGGGAAGCCGAGATGGGTGGATTCCTTGAGGTCAAGTGTTCAAGTCCAGCCTGAGCAAGAGGAGACCCCACCTCTACTTAAAAATAGAAAAAATTAGCCAGTCATTATGGTGGATGCCTGTATTCTCACCTACTTGGGAGGCTAAAGCAGGAGGATTGCTTGAACCCAGTAGTTTGAGTTTGCTGCTAGGCTGATATCATGGCACTATAGCCCGGGTGACAGAGAGAGACTCTATCTCCATAAAAAATAAAAAATAAATTTAAAATGTTAAATATCAAAAAAACCCTAAAAAATGCATCAAAAAAGAAAATTCCAATTAACGAACACAATTTCCTGTTTATAAGCTTACATAGACAGAACCCTTTTTTTTTCTTCCACCAAAGCACTTTTGTAACCAAAGCAATTATGCTTATTCTTATACACATTTCTTACTTCAAAAGAACTCAGAGGTTTATGGGTGCTAAGTCATTATTCCAAAATTCCTGCAAGTGGTAGAGAAAGAGTTAATTATATATACATATATACGAAATTGAGGCATACACATATTAATAAGCTAACAGGAGTCTGTAGCTAGGCCAGGAATAGAATCCAGGTTACATATTTTTAGACTAGTGCCTCTTTGATTTTCACACACAATATGATACTTATCCATATGCTTCAAAAGGACACAGCTTTCATCAAGGAGAGTAGCAGGAAAGAATTTGAATAACCCTAGAATGGGATAAAAATTTGCATGGCATGGTCATGAGTGTATTTGAAATCTTTTTTAAACCACCATGCATTCTTTCAAATCTTGTTATTATTTCCCCTAAGCTTGAATCCCCACTTTCCCTAGGGGAAACATATATCCCTCTAGGGGTATCACAGTAATGATGACAATAGCTACTTCTTATATTCCAGGCACCACATTAGATACTGGACACAAATTATTTTATTTAATGGTCCAAACAACCCTGTATGCTAGGAATCACTCTTATTTATAAGAAAACTGAAGCTCTATGATTTACCAAATGAAAACTTGAGTTCTTTGGACAGATTCCCAGGGACAATAAGAAGTTGATATTTCACCTTCTTCTGTTCGAATTTGTTCTTATTCCAAACTACTTTGGAATAAGTAGTTTGGTCACCTTTATCTGGTGACCAATCAGATAAAGTGGTAAAGGGTCACTGTGGAGACCAGTGGCAACTCTTGGTTTCGCTCCTGATACAGCTGCCCTCTCTTAGTCACAGTTTAGCTTTCTGTAGTTTGTTAGTTGTGATTCAAATAAGTTCAACGAAAAATTCCAGAAACAAATAATGTGTAAGTTTTAAACTGCATGCCATTCTGAGGAGTGTGACGAAATCTTGCGTGGTCCCTTACTGCACACCTGAGCCATGGGTCATCTTCGTCAGGCATGTCCCTGCTGTAGGGACCTCCTGCATTACTCACCTCGCAGCCAGTTGTGGGCTCACACTTGTCACTGACAGAGCCACTGATACAGGTATCGCATTGCTTGGATTTGGCCCTATTCACAGCTTTAGGCATCTACTGGGGGTCCTGGAACATAACGCAGGTTAGAGAAGAAAATCTTAAGGAATTCATCAAGCAGCAATATATTATAAAAGCAGGTGCATCGGCATTAGCCAGCCAGGTTTAAATACTTGCTCTGCAATTTAGCACCTTCTTTATCTTGGAGAAACTACTTAAATCTCTGTTCTTATTTCCTCCTCTATAAAAATTATACTGTTAGAAACACCAATAGGGAAGGTATGAAGGGGGCCGTGAGAACAAACCAGACATAGAGTAAGAAAACTTGCTGCAAGATACGGGTAGCCGTGTGAACTTTAGTGTAAAAAAAGTGACTTGTGAGCAGAAAAAATACAAAAGAAAGCACCGTAACCATATGGGATACTGAGTAGCAATAGCAAAGATAAGGGTAACCATGAATGTCACAAGAAACGTAACAGAAACAAGACAGGGCACACTATACATTCAGTCCCCCACCCAGGGTGGCTTGAGCCACCACAATACAGTTGGACTGAGCCATATGGAAAACTCCTCCAACGGACTGCAGCAAGGAGACAACATCAACATCGGTCTTAAAAAAAAAAGAAAGAAAGAAAGTAAGAAAAGAAAAAAGACAACATATAACATCAGGAAGAAGGAGGAGAGACCAGACAGAAGAACAAAGGGATGCCCCAGAGACCCCAGCATCACCGTCTGCGGGAACAAATGCACACTCCCACCACTCTTGGACCTTGGAGGGTACTATTGCTTACAGACCAAAGGGACCCCAGTGCCACAGTCCAGGGGAGCGTGCCCACTCTTAGTCCCTGTAAGAATGAACTTTCGCTTTAATAAACTCTGCTGCCTGCTGCTTCAAAACTGTCTCTTGCTTTCATTCTTGGATGAGGAGAAGACAGCCAACACCATCATTCCTAACTCGCAGGGTGGTTGTGAAGCTACAGAGACAGCGAATATACATGTTTAAGTTTTCACATTGCACAAAACCAGTGCTCGACCAACTTCGGTCACTGCTATTCCAGAAAGGCCATCACCGTTCTGGATTTTGGTGAGGCCCCAGCACTACTGGTGTCAATTATCTTCCTCCATCAGTTAACAGCAGACAGCCAATCGCAGAGCAGACCCTGGTTAATCACATTTCCTCAAATAGTATATTAACACTTCACATAAGACAGATTTTCTGCATAGTTTATTTAGGCCTAATTTGGTTTGCAATTGTTAAAATACCTTCCATGTATTGAGCACTTACTGTTATCCAGGCTTTTGACTTTGTATTAATTTATGTATTAATACATAAATGTATTGATTTATTTCATTTTCAAAATCATGTTCTGAGGAACGACGCTATCATTGCAGGTAAGAAACGGATGCACAAAGAGTTTACTGACACAAAACACAGAGAATGAGTGGTAACTCAATGTCACAAAATGCAGGGACTAGGTGGTGAAGCCAGGACTCAGATCTAGACTTGCTGGCCATGGAGGGCCCACTCCGGCATTTCACTGTTAGCCTCTCACTCTGCCACGAATTTGATGATTTTATTCCCATCACTTTGCTTCACAGAAGGCATCTATAAACTTGCTTTATTACCCCCCATCTGCAGCACTTTACAGCCCCGAGTTCTTTGGTAATGTGGAGAGACATCATCCAGGCAGTCACGGAAGGGGATGCAGGGAATTCTGATTTCTTATTACTCGACAGGACCTTCGTTTGGGGTTACGGCATTGGAGAGTTTCACACCTGATCCCACCATTTGCTGCTGTGTGCTCCTTTTTTGTCAAATCAGCACGTTACCAATGACCTTTGAATTTAAAAAAATTGAAAAACAGTGACCATAAAATTTGATGCTGTTCATTAAATTAAACGTAAAATGAAAATCTTGCATAAATAAAATTTAGTGTGAATTCTTTTTAACATGAAGGGTAATATATTAAGAATACTGTGTATATTTTAATAGGATGAAAGCATTTCAACATGAATGTCAGGCTCCTAGTTGGATGGTACAATAGCATCTTGGTAGCACAGCTTCTTCAAGAAAAAGTTCTTCCTTTCTGCATGCTAAATCCAACCATCTGACCCCTTATGTTACTAGAATAAGATGTTTTTCAAAGGTTCCTATCTTACCTACAGTTAGTTGATAATGGAGAGTGAAACTTTCTCTGAATGAAGATTGAAATTAACTGCTCTTTCTTACAAAGTGTGAATGCACATGTATCCATGCACACACACAGAACGGTGAGCTTGCTTTCATTGTATTCTTTATGTAAACACATGGGCGTAGCCTAATTTTTCCCTCAAGTTTAGAGATATGTCTGAGCCCTGCGACAGACAGGAGGAGCCTACGATGGCATACGCAGCCTCATCCATTGACTCCACGGCACTGTGTTCACGCTGTGGTTTCTGTTTGCACCATGTGTCTCGAGGTTGGGAAGTACCAGCTCCAGTGCTGCTCAGAGCTAATCACTTAGACAATGAACAGCCAGGACAGTTTGTAATATCATGTGCCTAGGTTTGTTGTTGTCATCTTAATTTTATTTTTAATTAATTCATAATTAAGAATATTTTTTTCAAGGTATCTTGCCATGAGGGAGGTGGGGGGAGTAAATGGCCCTTCACCATATACAGTTAGATGGGGACTTGTTCCAGCCTACCTCTACCTCAACAAATAGTAAGTTAAGCCCTTCTGCTCTCCTCCAGCTTTGGAATCTCCCTACTTGCTTCTTTATATTCAATCGGGTTTTATTTTAGTCTCTCAACACTCATGCCAGACCTCATACAGACCTCCTTGAGGATGGAGGACTCATTGTCGTTCATTTATTTATTTATTTTCATAGTCATTTCTTGAGGGCAACTGCCCTTAGAGCAACCAGGCTCCTGGTATTGTCACCAAAGGCCGGTAGTTTTGTGTGAAATCTGGCTGGTAGAAAACATGCGTCTGCCTAACGCTAGAGGATCTTTTCTTTGCCTGCTACAACCTTCTAGGGCTGTCAATGATAAATGCCATTTTGGCCCATAATAGTTTTCTTAACTCTTGATTGTTGAAACTCTTTTTTCATTGTTCCCCTGCCCGCCAGTGTTTGAGCTTGTTGCATTGCCTCAGGTAGCCTACAGAGCCTATCCTCAGGTTAACAGGGACAGGATGCATTTACCCTCCCTCCTGAATATCACTGCCTCATGGATTCAGAATCTTCATTCTAATCCACTAATCTGACCTGGTGTAGGAATCAGCCTGCAGCCTCCTTTCTTCCTATTCTTAAGATGATAACTTAAAGTGAAATTAGGCCAGACTCAAGGACTAACTTGTTATCCTAGCACTCTGGGAGGCTATTGTGGAAGGCTCACTTGAGGACAGGAGTTTGAGACCAGCCTGGGCAATGTAGCAAGACCCTGTGTCTACCAAAAAAAGTAGCTATGACGGTGCCACTGCACTACCACCTAAAAGACAGAGCAAGACGCTGTCACTAATAGTTTTTTTAAAACGATTTAGTATGTGCTACCAAACATACATCTAATGCTACCCTAGCTCACTTCAACAAATTTCAAAAACTTTAACTCTAATATGGAAGAAGTTCAGGGTCTTGATCCCATTTTCTAATAAATAGCAATTAGACTCAATCACACTCCTTCACCAACAGGCTTCAACTTTTTAAATAGCCTTTGCCAAAGAATATACACGTATGCATTCATTCTGCTTCCCTGGAAAACGCTTTACCTATTTTAAAATTTTTGTTAACTTTAATATTTTTCATACATCATAGTTCATTTTAGACTTCAGCACCTCTGACTTTACCCTGAGAGTATAATATTTATGTAAGTAGCCTTTAAATTTAAAATCTGGTCTTATCAGTAATTTCCTGGGGAGTTACACTGGTTTATTTCAGTACTGTGTTCTCTCTTTTTTCCCCTTCATCTAGCCAATATGAAAATGTACAGGTCAACACTAGAAATTCAGGGCAATACCAGCTTGGGCAATAACTTTCTTTACCTTTTACTGGATGAAACAACCAATGAGATAAGACAGGGCCTTATCAAATGCATGGCTTTCAAGAAATGAGATTTTTAGTTAAATGTGTACTCAAAGTCCAGCTTTGTCACCTACACCAGGTGAAGACATATCATCCATTCCCTGTCTTTTGTCAAGTCCTCTCAAATACACTCCTGCAGTGATGATAACATTTTAGAGTACCTTCTTTACTCCAAGAAATTTACGTTTAATCTTACTCAATTCTCACAATAACTCTACTATTCTACTCTTTATTCTCACCCTCCACATTCTACCTATGAGGAATTCAAAGCCCAGAGATATTAAATGAACTGTTGGGGTTCTCATGTCTATAAGTGATATTCAGGATTGGGATAGGTTCCCAGGCAATCAACCTCAATGTTCAGCCAGGTAGCCCCTGTGATACACAGCTAATTTTGTTTGTAATCTCCTTTTAGCTTTTCACAACTACTTTCAGCGATTTTACAGATTTTCATGAAGGAATATATAATTTTAGCACACAGCTCAACTTTACCTTTCTTAACAATAGTTCTGAGTTTTTGAACCAAGGATCAGCACATCCTTTTGTCATTTATGCCCGTAGAGAACTCCCTCCTTCCCAGCCTCTCCAGTAACATCTACTTCTCTATGTCACAATCTCAATTCCATTCCATTATTTATCATGTTTTGTAAGTACTCTGGCTTCTATGTAATACAAATAAAACGGACGCCTGACCAGATGAAGCTAATGTACTTTCCTCAAAAGTATATTAGGTTTTAACAAATACGGAGGTGAGCCTATCCTAATATTGCCATTATTTACCTTAGATGTTTTTGTAAGTGTTGACACCAAAAGTAGGGTTATTTATGAGGTTAAAGTTAGAAGAAATTTGGGGAGTCATCTAATTCAGCACTTCCTCTAACCTTTGAAAAAATGATGCTTGGTACGTTAAATGACCTGTAAATCAGCTACTTCCATACATGGTTTTTTCCCATGGTAATGCTTTCAGTAAATGATCACTATTAAAACCATATTTAACTTTAAATTTACTTATATCAACTTCAACATTCTCTAACATCTTTTCCTCTGATTTAATATGTTGTAAATTTAAAATACACCTTTCTATCATTCGGCATTTTGATTTCCTAACAATATAATTGCATCAATTACATCCATAGTTTGAGACCAGCTTGGGCAATATAGAAAGACCCTGTGTGTACGAAAAAAAGTAGCTATGATTGTGCAATTGCACTATAACCTAAGCGACAGAGCGAGAGACTATTATTAATAGTTTTTTAAAAAACTATTTATTATGTGCTACAAAATATACATCAAACACTACCCCAGCTCACTCTAATATGGAGAATATTTTCTGGTATGGAGTATTCAGAATGGATAGAAGAATAAATACTGTTACCTAAAAACTTCTAATTTAATTAGCAACACATTCTGAAAAACATATTAATAGCAATGTAATCAAAAATTCTACAGTATTTCTGATAAAAACTTTCTAAAAATGTCAAATATAGGCAAAAGGAGGATAATTAAGTTTGTACATGGTTATAAATGCAATCTCAGACTTGGCACCTGTAGCACAGTGGTTACAGTGCCAGACACATGCACCCAGACTGGCAGGTTCGAACCCGGCCCAGGCCTGCTAAACAAGGACAACTGAAAAAAAAAAAAAAAGCCACATATTGCGGCAGGCACCTGTAGTCGCAGCTACTTGGAAGGCTAAGGCAAGAAAATCGCTTAAGCCTAAGAGTTTGAGGTTGCTATAGCTGTGATGTCACAGCACTTTACCAAGGGTGACATAGTGAGACTCTGTAACAAGTTAAAAAATAAATTAATTGAATGGAGAAGCATGAATCCCATGTTCTCAATTTTGATATGAGGACAATTAATGACAATTAATGACATGATGGGGGTTGGGGAAGGGGAGAGCAAAGAGAGAAAGAATGAGGGAGGGTTGGGGAAAGTAAGAGCAGAGAGAGGGAAGGAGTGAGGGGGGTGGGGTCTTGGTGTGTGCCACACATTGGGGGCAAAACACGATTATTGGAGGGACTTTACCTAACAAATGCAATCAGTGTAACCTGGTTTCTTGTACCCTCAATGAATCCCCAACAATTAAAAAAAAAAATTAGTGAATGAATAAATAAATGTAATCTCAACAATAAGAAAATATCCATTTAGTAGAGAAACTTCCAGCCACATTTTTTCTATTAGTTTTGCTTTCCCCCTCCTCAGAAATGTAGCGGATTTCTTCTTTCATCCTAGTAATACTGATTTGACAAGAGTATACAGTCATGACCTGTAGATGTTTAATTTATTATTTTGCCATCATATCATTTATGATACACTTTATAAAAAAAATTTTAGTTTCAAACATAAGCATTGACTTTGTATGAAAGAACAGAGAACTATGAAGAAAACATTGTCACAATTTACAATTGGATGATAAAAATCTGCATGAGGGGGCGGCTCCTGTGGCTCAAGGAGTAGTGTGCCAGCCCCATATGCCAGAGGTGGCGGGTTCAAACCCAGCCCTGGCCAAAAAAAAAAAAAAAAAAAAATCTGCATGAGTAGGTCAAACTGGATATGCAGGGTAATCTGAGAAAATTAAAAATTATGGAAAAAGTCAGATGTTTCAACTATATTGGATTTGGTATGTTTAATTATAATCAAACATATCCTTTCACGCTTCTGATATTCATATTAAAGTACAATTTAGAGGTAATGTGGAAACTAAGTTTCATTTTCTATAGTTCATATATGAGAATACAGACTTGCAAAGAGGGGCTGGTGGACAGTGTGACGATGATAAAATGGAAAAGTAATGATATCGATACAAAGGAGGCCCTTTCTTTTCAGCTTTCCCTCTTGGGTTTGTTGTCGTTGTTATTGTTGTTGTTTCTTTGTTTTTAACAGTGATTCTCCTCTCTGACAGGTATCTCTTCTCTGTAATCTGCCTAGAGGAAGGGTGCACCTTCATCCCCCTATCCCACAAGGAACTTAACCTCGTAAGAAAGAGACCAATCAACTCTGAAAGTTGATCAACTCTTAAAAGACCCACTTTTTTTTTTTTTTTTGAGACAGAGCCTCAAGCTGTCACCCTGGATAGAGTGCTGTGACATCATAGCTCACAGCAACCTCCAATTCCTGGGCTCAGGAGAGTCTCCTGCCTCAGTCTCCCAAGTAACTACAGGCACCCGCCACAACACCCGGCCATTTTTGGTTGCAGCCGTCATTGTTGTTTGGCGGGCCCAGGCTGGATTCGAACCCACCAGCTCAGTTGTGTGGCTGGCGCCTCAGCCCGCTGAGCCACAGGTGCTGAGCCAAAAGACTCACTTTTAAGGCCTACGGTTGGGACACATCTCAGAAAATGTATGCCTGACTTTTTCAGATAAAGAATTAAGATGCTTAGTGGTACGGTCATTAAAAGAAGCAACTGGTTTATCTTCTGAAAAATAGGGGGTTCCACTGAAAGGAATATTGGGTTCCAGGATCAGAAGTGTTTGAACTCTGTGCCCTCATTTGTGACTAAATCCTAGTAATAAATGCAGGAAAATCACTTAAACTCTCTCTTCTACATCTTTCTCACCTCTGAAAAAGAAGATGCTAATCGCTGAACAGTCTTCTTGGACTATTTATTTTAGTTTTATGTGTGTATATATACACGTATATATATTGATTCATACCACAATTTCATCTCAAAACATATGTGGGATAGCTTCTAAACAAACAGAAAAGGATGAGTTTAAAAAGTTATGTAGTAAAATCAGAACAAGAGAGAAAATAAGGAAAGCAAACATAAAATGAAGTCAGGGAAAATGTTAGTAGACAGTTTTCATGACAAAATTTTTCTGCAGCCAATGACTGTCATTGTGCTATGAATCAATGTCCTTGTTAGACATTCATACTAAAATTAAAAAAGTGGTTGATAGCGGGAAAAATATATAGAAAACATACAAATTTCTAAATTTTTATCAGGTACATAGGATAAATATACATTCTTCAATTATTTTATACTTTTGCTAAAAAGTATTAAAAAAAAAAAGAACATTTCTAAAACTTAAGGTGGGCTAGTATTGTTTGGCACTGTCTATGTAACCAAATGAGCTCTTTTTTTTTTTTTTTTTTCAGTTTTTGGCCTGGGCTGGATTCGAACCCACCATCTCCAGCATATGGGGCCGGCGCCCTACTCCTTTGAGCCACAGGCACTGCCCAGATCTCATAATTTTTAAACAAAAATATCACAATTCCAAAGGTTAAAAGATCATTTCATTAATGATGACATAGGAGGCAATCCTATAAAATACTTGCTTTACTTACACTGCCACTACTAAAATAGAATCTCCATGTGTAACTAACACTTGCAAATACTTTCTTTCATTTTTTGCCACTCTCCAATTTTATTTTCTTCCTCAGTCCCAAATTACAGAAGCAGTTTTCAAGGTCTTAACACAGTATTTCCTTCCAAATTAAAATGTGCCTTCATAATGTTAGTGTCAGAAATTAGTTCCATAGCAACGGTAACAGGAGCTCTTACACACGTTTTTTAGAGAAATTATGTTTGTAACTCACAATGGTACAAAGAAACTTAAACTAAAATTATCTTTTGCTTCTGGTAGGAGAAATAAGACTACTCCAATAATTTTGAGGAAGTTTCTTAAGAATTCTCCTTAGGTAAATTAAGTTGTATTATTTTGATACCAAACGCCTTATTTTAAAAGCAAGATTCAGACCCTGGAAATAACACTAATCTCTTCTATCTAAGTGATTTAAATGATCATGCTTTTCAAAAGATTAAAAAAAAAAACTAGGATAATTTTACCGCTCTATTTTATAATTTCCCTCCTCACATATAAAATAATTTTATTCCTCTAAGAAAACCTGCTGAGTTAATATGAAAGACATTTCCACTACAAGTACTAAAATATCAGTAACCCTTACAGTTTATAGAAAGAAAATCAAATTCTATTTTAGTGAAGTTTTCATAACAACCTTTTGATAATAATGGTGAAGAATCATGATATATTTAAGAGGTATTAATTCTAGGAATAGTCATTTATCTTTGATGTCAGAGAGAGACAAAGGCTTGGGAAATATAAGATTTATGCTGACATATTATAGACTCACTGGGTAGATGTTAGGTTTTCTACCCTTCCTCTGAAATGACAGATAATGAAGCTTTACCAACTTCCTTTTATTAATGCTAAAAATATATCCTGTAATAGGATCATAAACATTTAATGAAAACCCACAGCTGTACTGAATTTTAAAATTAGGTGAGGACGGGCAAGTAGTTCATAGAAAAGTAAATCAGCATAACTCATACTTTACGAGTTTACAGTCCAGCTTGTTTTAATTTGATATATATATGGGTCTGACCTCTCTCTTCTGAGGTCCAGACTTATATTGTCAATTTCCTAAATGAACCTGAATGTCCAAAATGAGTTGATTTTCTTCCCAAGCACATCTGAGCCATATCTGTGGAGAAAACTCAAACTCAAGAACATGGAACATAATGACTGATTTACCTTTATTCTTCCCAGTACTTTCGGAGAAGATGATTACAATTCTTATTATCTCTATTTTTTTAATATATGGAATGCTTTATGAATTTGTGTGCCTTAATTTGGGTTCCCCACAAATAGGCACAGAAATAAAAATGCATATGAAAGTGCTTAATAGGAGATTTTCTCAGGAAAAGTGGTACGGTAAAGAGGCTAAGCAGGAATGTGTTATCAAGCAAAGTCTCATGGAGGGTGACCTGTTCTCTGTTCCACAAAGTCTCATGGAGGGTGACCCGTTCTCTGTTCTACAGAGGATGTCTGTCCCACAGAGGATGTCTTCCCTAAAGTACTGAGAAGAATAAAGGCAAATCAGTCATCATGTTCCATGTTCTTGAGTCACACCTTAGATACAAGGTGGCAGGAAAATTTAAACTCCTGTACTTGTCAATCATTAGTTAACAGCTGCCCCTGAAGGATATAGTCCTTTAGGCCCTTGTAACAAAGTGAAATAAAGTAGGTCCTAGAAGTCTGAGACCAACCCTCCAATAAAAAGATACAATGCTGGCAACTTGAAAATAAAAACAAACAGGAAGCCAGAAGACCCAGGAATTAAAAAAATCTAAGAAAGTTAGGGTAAGCACTGTCTGTGTCTGTTGGTCTCTACAGTGGCCACTGGTTAATCTTATTTTCCGGATACCTATCCTTATTCTTTTACCATTTACCTACTCATATTTTTCTTCTCCTTTATTCCTTCTATGTGCATCCCAGAGATTGGGATGGGGTCAGGGAGACATCAATTGCTGACAAAAGACTCCTACCATTATGGGTTGAGGTCACAGTTCCTTCTCACACTCTGTTCTACAGCCTTAATAAGGACAGTGGCTATGTATTTTTAGCCAGCACAGTATTTTAAAAACTTGAATATGAATACTTTCAGATGAGAGATCTTTTTTTCTAGTTCACCAGAGTCTCCTAAAAGCATCTGTTGCATATAACAAAAAAATCCAAAGTAACAGTAGCTCTTAAAGTATGGTCTCTAGACCAGCAGTATCAACTTCACCTAGCAGTCCAACAGACTATAGTTCTAAGTCACTAAGAACCTCAGCTCTTTTAGCAGCATCTGTAAATGCCTCATTCCAAGCACCACCCATGGAGGAAGATGCAAGGAAGAAGACCCAAAGGGCTGATTTATGCAAAGTGTGTTTTAAGGGGGAATGACAGCTTATAGTTGGCTCATTTTCTAGAGCAAATAGTGTGCAAGGGAATATTTGACAAGTAGCCCTCCAGTCTTCATTGCATAAATACACCTGCCATAGCTGATTATAAATTTGACATCAACGAGCAGAAATGGGGAGAGATATGGATACAGGGCTCTTCTAGCCTGGCCAACTCCAGGGTACCACAGTCCATAACTCTCATGTATAGCCATCCCTAGCTAAAACTATGCAACCAAAACACATGCACACCTGTAATGTTCTGAAATTGCAGGTTGGTTTGTTTTGCAGTTTTGGCTGGGGCCAGGTTTGAACCCACCACCTCCAGTATATGGGGCTGGCACCCTACTCCTTGAGCCACAGGCACTGCTGAATATTCTGAAATTTTAAAACATGTATCAAGAAAAAAGATTCTGACGATACTATAAACTTTGTGTATATTCTAAACCCATTAATACGGTAAATGATAGTCTGCAGTGGTTTCCAACCTTTCTAGTAGCAATGAAAATAATTTTATGATTGGGGGTCACCACAATGTGAGGAACTGTATGAAAGGGTCGCAGCATTAGGAAGGTTGAGAGCCACTGGTTTAGAGTTTCTCACTTACAGAGGGGGCTCTGTGGGGATGGGAACCTCAAATCCGCTCATCCATACTTGCTTCTACACAAGCAGCTGGAGGAAATTAGAACTTCTGATAGCCTGCTCCTCACAGAAAGATATTGTAGCCCAGGACAGGAAGCTGGGGAGCTAGGAAGCCCCAGTCTTGTCTGTACATGCTAAGGTAAGCTTCCACAACCCCAAGCTAGAGCAAGTCACAGTTCAAATGTTAGACTCTTAGTGTTCTTACTTAGAGTATTTTCTTGAATGAATGTTTTTCTGTTTTCTGAATGCCTGTAGGACAATTTCTAAAGATTTAACTAAATGCTTTTCGGACTTTTTGCCAGTTAAACCATTACTTTGGGGAGATTTTCCTCCATCATTCTGGAAGTCCCATTCTCTATTTATCTTCTTTAAGCCTCATTTTCCTCACTTGTTTCAGGGAGATGATCATAATAATGGTTGTATAAAGATTAACTGAGATGATGCTGTAGGGGATCAGAGTACACCACCTCAAATATGCCATTTTGACATAACCATTATTTTGAGTGCAATTAGGGAAAAACAGATACAGAAGAACACTCTGCCCTTCCCCCATAAGCTTCAAAGCAGGCTACATATTTCTTTTGTGCAATTGTGCCCCTCTATCATAGCAAGAAGGCAAAAACAACCTTTATCACCAGAGATGGAAACAGCAGCAAGAGGCATCTGCACAAATAAAACCTTATTAAATAACCCTTGTCTTCCTTTGGTTTCTGCTATATATTTTTCTATCCTACAATTTACTGCTCCTAATATCCCAAACTCATTTTCCATTGTCTTATCACTTCTCCACAATTTATTACTGTTTGCTAAGATATTGTACATTCCCCTCGAGTTTAATTCTTCATTTCTTTCTCTGAAGATCTCTATACACATCAAAATTGAAAATATGAACATCAAGTAAAATTTGTATGTCTTTTCTCCAGTTAATCTATTCTTTTCAGTTTAATTCACAGTCCCCATAAATATAATAATATTATATTTAATATAAGAGGGCAGAAGAAAAAACACTTTATAATGCATTTTTAGTGGCTGGGAGATACTAAACACTCAAAGAAACATTATAGCTATGAAATAATACTCAGCTATGGTCTTCATTCATTTTTAACAGCTATCTATTGATGCAACTCCTTACTTAACATAAAACAAGTGATTATACATTGGGAAAAAATATTGTGGAATTATACAGTGGTTAAAAATAATTAGGAAATTTAATCCTCAAGCAATGGAATATTTTGTATACACTTGAATTATAATTTCAATTCACAGACATCTGATGAAATTTTGGATAACCTGTTTTACTGCTCAAAATTGTTTGACATGTGGTCTTTTTCTTTACCTTCAGAGTATACACAATAATCAAATATGGAACATTCCCTCCTGAAGATCCAACTTTCTCAAGTGACAGCACTGTTTTCTTCCTGTGAAATGCAATATAGAAGATAGTGTTGAAACAAATTCTTGTCAGGAAATAGCAGGTGGTCAAATGAATGCATCAATATTTATGGCATGAAGACAAAATGTTCTTCAACAAGGAAGTAGTTCCATCTTGCTTCTTGGAATGCTGAAACTCTATTTGACCCTGGAATGAACCTGAATGGAAAGCAATCAGTTATTAAAAAAAAAAAAAAAAAAAAAAAAGATTAGCACTACAGTTTCTGGTGACTCACTTAGCTGTTCAACTTGCCCAAACTGGTTACAGCTGTTCCTTTCTCTGCATTAACCAGCCAGATCCAATAAGTTAGTCTTGATTTCTTACATGGACTAAACCTGTTATTTTTTTATTTATGTAAATGAATTTGTTCTCATTCACCTACAATTTTCCCCAAGAACAACCTCTATATATTTGTAAGCCATACCATCTGAACTGGAATGAAGTAGAAACAATCCATTAGAATTTAATAAAATCATTTTTGTAGAAACCAGTCCCAAGTTAAGGGAATTTTCATGATGTTTTGGAGAAAATTTATTTAAAACTCTCCATCCATTTCACCATGTTCTATGCCTACAATTTTGCTAAAACATAATTTGTCAGACTTTAAACCATTTTGCTCTTATCTCTATGCAAATAATCATTGAAGAGTTATATCAAGCAATGATGAGTTATGAACAACTTAGTTTATCACTGAATGAATGTTTTATTTCCAATTGTGCAATTTAGTCATACAAGTCTTTGGTCAATGGAGAAAGAGATTGACAGCAAAGGAAGTTGTCAGCAAATGGTAGTCAATAGAATGGTCTTATAATACTGGAAAAATGGCATCATGAAAAATTCTCTAGTCTCTCCAAGGAAAAGTCAGATCTCCTGCACACATACAAATTCCACCCCTCTCACAAATGTTATAGTCAGTGTTCAGGCTATCATAACACAACACCATGGACTAAGTGGCTTAAATCTAGAGGCTGAAAAGTCCCAAATAAAACTACCTGAAGGTCCAGGGGGGCCCCTTCCTGGTTTGCAGAGGGCAGTTTTCTTGTAGCCTCACATAGTGGAGAGCAGAGAGACAACACACACTTTTCTCATAAGGGTGCTAATCCCCTTCATAAGGGCCCCTTCTTCATGACCTAATTACCTCCCAAAGACTCTACCTCCTAATAACACAACATTGGGAGTTAGGATTTTAACATATGAAAGGGGTACCCTCAAAGATTCACTCGATAGCAACAACTATCTCTAAGACAACATAAAATCTCAGCTACACTCACATTAAAGTTTTAAAGAACATGAAATATTTGAAGGTATAGTAAAATACAGCACTAGGGTGTGTGTCCAAAAAGCCTCTTTGATGGTTTTTCAGGGGCACTTATGCAGTATCATTTCAAGAGAACCCAACAGTTCTTCATAGCTTCAAAACAAGCATGAATAATGGCTCAGTGCCTGTGGCTCAACAGGCTAAGGCACCAGCCACGTACACCTGAGCTGGCAGGTTCAATTCCAGCCCAGGCCCGCCAAACAACAATGATGACTGCAACCAAAAAAAAAAAAAAAATGGCCAGGCATTGTGGCAGGCACCTGTAGTCCCAGCTACTTGGGAGGCAGAGGCAAGAGACTTGCTTAAGTTAAGCCCAGGAATTGGAGGTTGCCATGAGCTGTCATGCCATGGCACTCCATCCAGGGTGACAGCTTGAGGCTCTGTCTCAAAAAAAAAAGTTTCAGATGCAGAGTAAAGACAAAATTAAACTCTTTGCCAAAGCTGCTGTTATTTCATTTTAATTTATGTAGATTTCTTCAACTTCATAACTTAGCTGGATGTATGTGACTTGTGGGGGTTTTTTTGTTTGTGTTTTGAGACAGCATTGTTCTGTCATTCTGACTAGAGTACAGTGGCATCATCATAGCATCATAGTTCAAATTCCCAGTCTTAAGGGATCTTCCTGCCTCAGCTCCCAAGTAGCTGGGACTACATATACCACCACGCCTGACTAATTTGGGGGTGTAGAGATGGGGTCTTGCTCTTGCACAGGCTGGTCACAAATGTCTGACCTCAGCCTCCCAGAGTGCTAGGATTACAGGCATGAGCCATTGCACTCAGCTCTGAAATTATTGTTAAAGAGATTTTGCCCTTTCTTACAGGATATACAAATACATTCTAATTTAAGATAAATGCTATTGGGCTACAGGTTTAATAACTAAAAAATTTAGACAGGCTTTTTTTTGGCCAGGCATGGTGGTGGCTTACACCTGTAATCCTAGCACTTGGGATACCGAGGTGGGTGGATTGCCTGAGCTCACAGGTTTGAGACCAGCCAGAGCGAGACCTCGTCTCTAAAAATAGCTGTGTGTTATGGTGGGCGCCTGCAGTCCCAGTTACTTGGAAGGCTGAGACAAGAGAATTGATTGAGCGTGTGTGAGGTTGCTGTGAGCTATGACACTGTGGCACTCTGTCTCAAAAAGAAAAAAGAACCAGGAAATAAAAAGTAGTTCTGTTTTATCTAGAACCATATGGATATGAATATGGATTTTTAGTTACTTTCTCATTGGTATTTTGCTTTCAGGTTGAAGATGAACCAAATAAGATTTGTGAAGCTGACCGAGTAGCCATTAAAGCCAACATAGTGCACCTGATGCTCAGCAGCCCGGAGCAAATTCAGAAGCAGGTAATGTAGCTCTGCTTGTTGGGTAGTTTCCTCGGTAAGACTCTCACCTAATTAATCCTTTCCTCCCCCAGTTAAGTGATGCTATTAGCATTATTGGCAGAGAAGATTTTCCTCAGAAATGGCCTGACTTACTGACAGAAATGGTGAATCGCTTTCAGAGTGGAGATTTCCATGTTATTAATGGAGTCCTCCGTACAGCACATTCATTATTTAAAAGGTATCAATGTACAGAATCATATTTTTAAATTACTTTTTAAAATTTCATTTGATTGTGTTGTTTCTTTATGATTGTTGTAACTCCTTTAATATGAACATCCTAGACTAAGAGCCTATACCTCAATTCATTATCATATTTATTTATTCTCAAGTAGAATATTTCGTGTTACCCTATAACCTGTGAAATACCTGGTCTTCATAAACTGCTTGATTCCTTTAAAAAGAAAACCAAAGAATTCTCTTTAAATTTCAGGAAGCCATCTAGTGGTAAATGTATAATCACATTTGTCTGTCACAATTGATCCTTTAAGATATAAAGTGAGTAAACAAAAACTTCTGAATTTATATCTACATTACCTTAATTTTCTAGATACCGTCATGAATTTAAGTCAAATGAATTATGGACTGAAATTAAACTTGTTCTGGATGCCTTTGCTTTGCCTTTGACTAATCTATTTAAGGTATGGAATAATATCTTGGGCATATTTTTTAATTACTTAGTCTTTTTAATTGCTTAAATGTTTGTATACATTTTTAGTGAACACTTTGAAAGTTTATTTGCTAGGTAATATTTAGAGCAGCGTTTCTGTTCAAGAGTTTCAAACCTACACAGTGAAGATGTTCTGATAAAGTACTATTATTACACAAGTTTAACAATACCAACATTTTATTGTGGGTTTTTTTTTTATTTGCTCCCCTACTTAGGAATATTTTACTCAAGTGAAAGAGAACCCCCTTTTTTTTCCTGAAATGCCCATGTTTCAGAGAGATCCAGTGTGCATTTTAATTTGACTATAGAGTTTACTTTTGGTTTGTACATTATTTCACAATGTATAGGCTTCTTCTCTAAACACATTCTTCGTTTTTGTGAGAATCCTGTATGATTAAGAAATGTATTGTTAATCTTTTTTTTCTAGATAAGGACAGAAGGTTCATTTTAAGACAACTAATAAAAAAGAGAACCACGCCTCAAACCTAGTTTAGCTGACTATAGAAAAGCTATTTCTGGGCGGCACCTGTGGCTCATCTTCGATAGGGCGCTGGCCCCGTATGCCAAGGGTGGCAAGTTCAAACCCAGCTCCAGCCAAACTGCAACAGCAACAACAACAACAGAGCAGCCGGGCATTGTGGCAGACGCCTGCAGTCCCAGCTATTCAGGAGGCTGAGGCAAGAGAATCACCTAAGCCCCAGTTGGAGGTTGCTGTGAGCTGTGTGATGCCACGGAACTCCACCAAGGGTGATAAAGTGAGACTCTTTCTCTACAAAAAAAAAAAAAGAAAGAAAAACTATTTATTTTCAAAAGGGAATTTTTTGTGATATTAGCAATAAAATGAAGAACATACATACATAGGGTTTTTCGTGGTTAGGATATCTTACTAGTGATACATTTTTATTTTAAAAAATAAAATTAGAGGCTTGGTGCCCATAGCTCCATGGGTAGGGCACCAGCAACATACACCAAGGCTGGTGGGTTCAAGCCTGGCCAAGGCCTGTTAAACAGCAGTGGCAACTGCAACCAAAAAATAGATGGGCATTGTGGTGGGTGCCTGTAGTCCCAACTACTCAAGGCTGAGGCAAGAGAATCATGTAAGCCCAAGAGTTTGAGGTTGCTGTGAGCTGTGACACCATGGCACTGTACCAAGGACAACATAGTGAGACTCTGTCTCAAATAAATACATAAATAAAAGATTGGACAAAATGAGATTGTTTCCACCTGTTTGAATTGGCAAAGTTTTTTTTTCTTTATAATGATGTTAACAGTCTCAGCCGGAGCACATTGAATTAAAGGCTCTAAGTGTCCTCTTCATTGGATTATATATGGTACTTTCTTTTAAATTGAAATTTGGCATTTTATTAAGAAAACCTTAATATTCATATTGCCTAAGTCTGAGATAAAGGAAGTAACATTTGTTCAGTGTCTTTTTTACGTAGTAGGTATGTACAAAGGACTAGGGTCTTTTATATATATGTGTGTGTGTGTATATTCTCATGTAATTACACTTTCTATTCAAGGTAGACATTGTTCTCATAAAATACAGAAATTGGGGCTCAGTACAATATCTCCATGTTCCTTATGAATAATCAAGCTTAGGTTGTATACAAGTCTTTTTGGCTTCTAAAACCTGTGCTCGCAGCAAACTGTGCTGCCATGGTAAAATACATCTAGAATTTCCAGCTCTTAAATCAGAGGTGTGCACAAAGTTTTATAAATTTTTTTATTGCAGTTATAATAATGAACAATTGGAAACAACATAAATGCCAAGTGACAATGGAATTATTTACTTGGCACATTTAGGCCAGGTAGCTCGCACCTGTAATCCTGACACTCTGGGAGGTTGAGGTGGGTGGACTGCTAGAGCTCAGGAGTTTGAGACCAGCCTCAGCAAGAGCCAGACCCTGTCTATACTACAATAGAGAAATTAGCCAGGGTAGGCCCTGTAGTTCCAGCTTCTTGGGAAGTTGAGGCAAGAGGATCTCTTGAGCCTAAGAGTGTAAGGTTGCTGTGAGTTATGATGATGCCATAGCACTCTACCCAGGGTGACAGATTGAGACTGCCTGAAAAATAAATAAATAAATAAAACTGGAGCGTGTAAAGACAGTTTGGAGTAATGTATTTTTACATATGCACCAATGACTGGAAAGATACACTAAGTAATTCAGAATATTAACATTAGACTTTAGTAGTACTATTTTCGACATTTTAAAAATATATACTTTAACTTATTTTTCAGAATCTCTTCAGTGACTATACACTACTATTTAAAAACCAAATTTTGGAGAAGAAATATAAATAGTCTCAGCGTAGTACAAGGCTATTTTACTAAAATCAACATACTAGATTTACAATACACTAAAACCATGTTGCTAAATTCCTTTCCAAGGCCACCATTGAGCTCTGCAGTACCCATGCAAATGATGCCTCTGCCTTGAGGATTCTTTTTTCTTCACTGATTCTGATCTCAAAATTATTCTACAGCTTAAACTTTCAGGTAAGTTTCATTTGATTTCTTGCTTCTGATTCTTACTCTTTAAACAGTTTTCTACTTAATAAAAACTTTTCTGTCAGCATTATTTTTCCTGAGATCTTTCCCTACCTCGGTTTTATTTTTTAAATGTTAAGGTTTCCTGGCTTGGCGCCTGTAGCACAGTGGTTACGGCACTAGCAACAACACTGAGGGTGGTGGATGCAAACCTGGCCCCGGCCAATTAAACAACAATGACAACTGCAACAAAAAATAGCTGGGCATTGTGGCAGACACCTGTAGTCCCAGCTACTTGGGAGGCTGAGGCAAGAGGATCGCTTAAGCCCAAGAGTTGGAAGTTATTGTGACACCACGGCACTCTACCAAGAGGGACGCAGTGAAACTCTTGTCTTAAAAAAAAAAAATTAGGGTTTCCTTATGTTGCCTATGCTGGGTTTGAACTCCTAGGCTCAAATGATCCTCCCACCTCAGCCTCCCAAATAGCGGAGACTATAGGTGTGAACCAACACACCTAGCTTTCTCCATTCTTCATCCGTAGTGTTCCATTTTACGGTAGTTTCTAGAGGTGCTAATGGGTGTGTCGTGGAAAAATGTAGCATTCTCTTATAACCAGTGAGTTAGGAAAACCTCACATCCTAACTTACAGTTTTGAAGACTCACCCTGTACACTGTACTATTTACATGGCTATTAACATTGGGGAACCATGTTTTATTTAGGGGTCCCTGGGTAGTATATTCAAAATGACTTTAAATGCCATCAAGGCTATGTTAACTGGTTTGATGAAAATATTTCAGATTGTATATGAAACCAGCACATTGTATTGTACCTCATGATTGCATTAATGTACACAGCTATGATTTAATTTTTAAAAAAAAGGACTTTGATTGGAAGTATGGAGGAGACAGAAGACTTCAAGTACCAGGTTTTGAAAGGTGTAAGAACCAGAGTAATTTCAGAGGACACACAGTCACAGGGTTATAGCAGGGAATGCCTGGTCACCCTTTTGCTACTGAGTTAGTGGCCTCCAATTCCTTCTATTCTTGAATCATTAGTTTCCAACTCTAGGACTGAGAAAGGGGTGTTAATTGGTATGAGTTGCTATACTGAGATGGAAGAAGGATCTGTCTGGACTTTTCATTGTTTGTAGCCAAGACCTGTACTTAACTTTACAACTTGACTACACTCACAGTGGCATGGAGAACATTCCCTAAAAGGAAATTGGGTTCTCATGGGTTCAGAATAGGAGATGAATGACCAAAAGTAACATGTTGCACATCAGTGTTCAACTGGATGGCAGTTTGAAACATTCTGCTTAAAATGAATACTACTTTGGAATTCTATTGAGAAAATGGAGCTGTTGATAACTTGTGAAGCATAACCAAGGAGACCAAAGGAAAGAAGCAGAATCCTTACCTTTGGGGGGCAAGAGAGGATCATTCCTCATTAAGAAGACAGTACTCTGCCATAGGAAATCAGTACCCATAGAAGGCAGTAAGTTTGATTGTGGGTTAGTGGTCATATTATCATAAGTGCAATAGTTAGAAAAAGGGATGTATTGGCAAGCACTGAGCTTTGCTAGGAAAAGTTTGTGTAGGCTTAGCCAAACCTTGAAGATTTAAGTTAGGACAAGAACTAGAAAGAAGTGGCATCATTTATGGTGAAAGCAGACAGACAGATGCATAAGTCTGAGTGACTTATTCAGCTGCCAGACCTAGCTGAAGCTGAAAATTCCTATCCGAATAGATAATGTTCAGACTGAGTTTGGGCTTGAGCCTATAGGCATCTGTAAAATGTCTGGCGTTGGGAGAAAACTTATTAAAGTAGTATACTTTAAAATGTCAAAAGTCATGGCTAGGCGCCTGTGGCTCAACAGGCTAAGGCGCCAGCCACGTACACCTGAGCTGGCGGGTTTGAATCCAGCCTGGGCCCGCCAAACAATGACGGCTGCAACCAAAAAATGGTCAGGCATTGTGGCGGGCGCCTGTAGTCCCAGCTACTTGGGAGGCGGAGGCAAGAGACTTCGCTTGAGCCCAGGAATTGGAGGTTGCTGTGAGCTGTGATGCCACAGCACTCTATCCAGGGTGACAGCTTGAGCTCTGTCTGAAAAAAAATAAAAATAAAATGTCAAAAGTCTCAAGTCTATCTTTATTCTTTCATGTTCATTCTTCAGGATCTTCCGGAATTTTTTGAAGATAATATGGAAACTTGGATGAATAATTTTCATACACTTTTAACATTGGATAATAAGCTTCTACAAACTGATGTAAGTATATTTAAAATGCTGCCTCAGTAGCCTTTCTCTTGTACTAAGAATCAGTACCTTCTGAAACCTTATTGCATTGCTAATAGATAAAATTCCAAGAATGTAAGTGATACTTAATTTTGTTTGATATTTCGTAATTTGGTTATGTGTAGAAAATAGAATTACTCTTATCATGGACTAGGCTTATGTCACACTGTACAGATAAGGCAATTTTATTACATTAAGACTTGAAAGTATTTACATTGTGACCATTTTATGAAATAAAATTATCATTGAAGATACTAACAAAACTAAAATCTCTGTAATGGTAGCCTTTGTTTTTTTTGAGACAGAGTCTTTTTTTTCTTTTTGAGACAAGAGCCTCAAGCTGTCACCTGGATAGAATGCTGTGGCATCACAGCTCACAGCAACCTCCAATTCCTGGGCTCAAGCGAGTCTCCTGCCTCTGCCTACCAAGTAGCTGGGACCACAGGCAACCGCCACATCGCCCAGACATTTTTTGGTTGCAGCCGCCATTGTTGTTTGGTGGGCCCAGGCTGGATTCGAACCCGCCAGCTCAGGTGTATGTGGCTGGTGCCTTAACCCATTGAGCCACCGGCGCTGAGCTGAGATAGAGTCTTCCTTTGTTGCCCTCAGTTGAGTGCTGTGGTGCCACAGCTCACAGCAACCTCCAGCTTTTGGGCTTAGGCGATTCTCTTGCCTCAGCCTTCTGAGTAGCTGAGACTACAGGCGCTCACCACAACACCTGGCTTTTTTTTGTTGCAGTTTGGCCAGGGCTGGGTTTAAACCCACCACCCTCGGTATATGGGCCTGGCGCCCTACTCAGTGAGCCACAGGGGAGTGCCGCCTGATGGTAGCCTGTTTTTTTTGTTTTTTTTTTTAAGTTTTCCCCAGCCGGGTGCAGTGGCTAACACCTATAGTCCTAGCAATCTGGGAGGCTGAGGGGGGTGGATTACTTGAGCTTCAGGACACCATCTAGAGCAAGACCCCCATCTCTAAAAATAGCTGAGCCTTATAGGCACCTGTAGTCCCAACTACTTGGGAGGCTGAAGCAGGAGGATCATTTGAGTGCAAGAGTTTGAAGTTGCTGTGAGCTATGATGTCACAGCACTCTACTGAGGATGATAAAGTGACACTCTGTCTCAAAAAAACCAAAAAGTCATCCACAGCTTGGAAAAGAGGGAAAATGATAATACATATTTATAATAATATGTAAAAGTTTCTAATGGAGTTTTGTAATATTCATTAAAATATAAAACACTCTGCTTGGCACCCATAGCACAGTGGTTGTACGGCGTTAGCCACGTATACCAAGGGTGGTAGGTTTGAACCCGACCTGGGCCAGCTAAACAACTGCAACAACAACAAAAAAAAATACATAAAACACTTGTTCTATTATTCATTTGCTCATTTATTAATATATTTATGATCTTTTTTTAAGAAACAAAAGCCATAAAATGAAATGTTAAGAATACTTCAACACCAGCTAAAATATAAATTAGAATTGGTGATTCAAATCAGATTTTGAGAGTGGGATACAGAAAGAGAACGATTAATATGGTTGTATAACAGATTTTGTCTCAGAATTGGGCTGTGTAAAAGAGAATTTGAAAAGATGTGGCTCCTGGGTGGCGCCTGTGGCTCAATGGGTAGGGTGCCAGTCCCATATACTGAGGGTGGTGGGTTCAAACCCAGGCCCGGCCAGACTGCAACAAAAAAATAGCCGGGCATTGTGGCGGGCGCCTGTAGTCCCAGCTACTTGGGAGGCTGAGGCAAGAGAATTGCCTAAGCCCAGGAGTTGGAGGTTCCTGTGAGCTGTGTGACGCCATGGCACTCTACCAAAGGCAATAAAATGAAACTCTGTCTCTACAAAAAAAAAAGATGTGGATCTTATATAATAATGTCATCCAGTTGAGAAAAAATAGTCCTTCAGAAATCAAAGCTTTTCTTCACACCTAAAGGAATTTTTCAGATTGAATTATCACAAGAGCTGTTTGCACAATTAACCTTGTGCTACCTTGCGTCATGTCATCGCCATTAATATTTACACCTTGAGGAACCTGCTGTGAGGGAGTTCTTTGTATCTTAGCATATAGCATAGCTCAAAAGGCATTTCTGGCTTGCTATTATAGAAGAAGTTGCTGCATAAATCACTATCATGGTTTAGATTGGGATTGGCATGCTTTTTCTTAAAGGGCCAGGTAGTAAATACTTTTAGCTTTGCAGGCCCATACACTCTTATAACTCAGCAGTTGTTCTTTGAAAGCAGGCATGGACAGTATATTTGGCTGTGTTTTAATAAACCTTCTCTTTCCAAAAATGGGCAGCAGGCTGCATTTGGCCTGCAGATGACGGTTTGCTGATCTTTGATACAGATTATTCTGTAATATTATATAACCAAAGCATTATTTTGAGAATTTATAAAATTACTTTATTGGGTAGGAGTTTCCCATCTCTGTGTATTCAAAATGATAACCTTTGGAAGCCAGCAAGATGATCCAGTTAACTACTTTAAATAATGTATAATTATTCAGGTTTTTATAAGAATATACTATTTTTTTAATTTCAGAATAATATGAGGGTACAATTAGGTTACAGTGTTTGTTAGGTGAGGATCCTGTTGTAGTTGTGTCCCATACCCAGCAGGTGTACCATATACCTTCACCTTATGTCCATTAAGCCCACTAATCTGCCTCTCTCCTTTGCTCTCCCCCCAACTTGAATGAAATTGAGTGTCTCTTCTGTGTGCATGTATTAGTTCGTCTACTGGCTTCACATAATAGTATTCAGTACATTGGATACTTTTCCATTCTTACGATAATTTACTAGAAAGAATGTTCTCTGACTCTGGGTTAATACAAAAGATGTAAAGTCTAGCTGGGCGTTGTGGCAGACGCCTGTAGTCCCAGCTACTCGGGAGGCTGAGGCAAGAGAATCACCTAAGCCCAGCACTCTATGGAGGGCGATAAAGTGAGACACTGCCTCTACAAAAAAAAAAAAAAAAAAGATGTAAAGTCTATGAATACATTATTTTTAATCTAATACGTATGGAAATATTTTATAATTTAGCAAGCAGAAGAAAAGGCTTTATTCAACTTGAAAACTTTTGAAACCTGCTCTTCAATGATTAATAAATGGAGATATTTGATAAATAGATTGTTAGTGGTATAGGTGTAGTTTACAAAAACTGGTTTGGATTTAAATTCAAAAGACTGATTCAAGAATTTCATCTACTCCCCTTACTTATGGTAGCATTAGAGTTGTGTGTTTGAGTTTTCTTTTTTCTTTTATGTAAGGATGAAGAGGAAGCAGGCTTATTAGAGCTCTTAAAATCCCAGATTTGTGATAATGCTGCACTCTACGCACAGAAGTATGATGAAGAATTTCAACGTTACCTGCCTCGTTTTGTCACCGCCATCTGGAATTTACTAGTTACAACAGGTCAAGAGGTTAAATATGATTTGGTAAGGTGGTGGTGGAGACAAATAATTAAAAGACATTTTCTGTCTTGCCCAAGAAGTAAACTGCTCAGTTTCACTTTCAAAAATCTGATTGTTTCTGTGTTTTGTTCCAGTTGGTAAGTAATGCGATTCAATTTCTGGCTTCCGTTTGTGAGAGACCTCATTACAAGAATCTGTTTGAGGACCAGAACACACTGACGAGTATCTGTGAAAAGGTTATTGTACCTAACATGGAATTTAGAGGTAATTATGGCAAAGTGTAAAGCTTTTTCAGGGGCGTAAAATCTCAGTTTCTTTAAAAATATGTTAGTATAAATTTAATATGTCTTCTGTTGCTTTATGTAACATATTTGGTCTAAGTCTTTTATTACCAAATAAAATTTGTATGTCATTCATCACCTATTTTGTAAACCAAGACAGAAAGTGTGGCATCTCTGAAATGCCACATTAATTGTATATTGTGGAGTTTTCTCATAGGAATACTATAGAAAACTTTTTTTTTTGAGACAGCCTCAAGCTGTCACCCTGGATAGAGTGCTGTGGCATCACAGCTCACAGCAACCTCCAATTCCTGGGCTCAAGCGAGTCTCCTGCCTCCGCCTCCCAAGTAGCTGGGACTACAAGTGCCTGCCACAATGCCCAGCCATTTTTTGGTTGCAGCTGACATTGTTGTTTGGCAGGCCCGGGCTGGATTCAAACCCTCCAGCTCAGGTGTACGTGGCTGGCGCCTTAGCCTGTTGAGCCATAAGCGCCAAGCCTACAGAAAACTTTAAATCCTGTTATATTAAGAAGAAAATAAAACTGTCACCTTGATTTAGGGGAGGAATCTGGTTTAAATATTTCACCAAGGCAAATAGCCGTTTTTAAACAGTTGACTTGAGAGTACAAGTGATAGCTTTTAAATATAAGATTGAAGCCCACTTAAGTTGTGTTTAAGATTAAAATATTAAACCATGATGTAGGCTCATAAAACAAATAGTAAAAAAGTTTTTAAAAAAGTCGTAAAAGCCTGTGTTTGTATATACTTGCTCTTTTATGAAGAGCAAGCAGTGAAAGTAGAAGGGATTGTGTTTATATCATAGCAGTCATTATTTCAGTGGTTCTCAACTTATGTCTGGAACAAAATGAGACTAAGGACAATATGGTGTGAGGTTTTATTTCCTTTTGTGTTTTCATAAGAATAAATTTAAAAGGTCTTAATTCTGATACTATCTTCCCTACTTTTTTATTGTTAAAATGACTTTTACGGCTTGGCGCCTGTGGCTTAACGGGCTAAAGTGCCAGCCATGTACACCTGAGCTGGTGGGTTCGAATCCAGCCCGGGCCCGCCAAACAATGACGGCTGCACCCAAAAAATGGCTGGGCGTTGTGGCGGGCGCCTGCAGTCCCAGATACTTGGGAGGCAGAGACAGGAGACTCTTTTGAGCCCAGGAACTGGAGGTTGCTGTGAGCTGTGATGCCACGGGCACTCTATGTAGGGTTACCGCTTGAGGCTCTGTCTCAAATAAATAAATAAAATGACTTTTACGAACTAATGGTGACTATGGTTAGGTTATTTGCATTTTTAATGTTCTTTTCTAACAAAATTAAAAATTACTATTCTAAGATTGATCCTTAATACTTACTTTTGAAAGTTGGAGGTGAAATCCAGTTCTGAAGACATTGTCACATTAGAACAAATAAGCCTATCACAGCTGTGTGACTTAACACATACTTGTCTTTTAGGGTGGCATTTGCTTGTCTAGATGACGATTAAGAGTTTATGATGTAGTTGGCCAAGTAGTCATTGGCTAAGCTGTATACTCAGCTGCTAAGTACAACATAGATTTGTCTTTTGGGGAGTTACCTGAAGTATCAATTCTGTTTGTAGCTGCTGATGAAGAAGCATTTGAAGATAATTCTGAGGAATACATAAGAAGAGATTTGGAAGGATCTGGTGTGTATCTTGGTTTTCTAACTGTTAGTCTCTTCGCATGTCTAAGACTGTCGTCTTTTGGCTCAGCGCCTATAGCTCAGCAGCTAGGGCGCCAGCCACATATACTGGAGCTGGCAGGTATGAATCCAGCGCAGGCCTACCAAACAACAATGACGGCTGAAGCCAAAAAATAGCCAGGTGTTGTGGTGGGCGCCTGTAATCCCAGCTACTTGGGAGGCTGAGGCAAGAGAATCGCTTAGGCCCAAGAGTTTGAGGTTGCTGTGAGCTGTGATGCCACAGTTCTACCCAGGGCAACATAGTGAGACTCTGTCTGGAAAAAAAAAAAAAAAGATTGTTCTCTTTCTAGTGAATAGGGGAGAAAGTGAGAGTTAGGAATAGGAGTGTCATTTCAGCTAACTTTCATTGAGAACTGTTTTCCTTTAACTTGTGTTAAAAAGCAGCTCTTATGTAAGCTACATAAAAGTATCAAAAGTTGAATCACTTGTCTAATATTTTCCCCAATTCTATGACCTCTTTAGTTTCATTCTCATTCCTTATTTGTGTTGCTGATTGGTGTCACATGGCTATCAGTGGTTGTTTCTTCCTCCCGTGATACACTTCCTTTCCATTTTTAGATATTGATACTAGACGCAGGGCTGCTTGTGATTTGGTACGAGGATTATGCAAGTTTTTTGAGGGCCCCGTGACAGGAATCTTCTCTGGTTATGTTAACTCCATGCTGCAGGAATATGCAAAAAATCCATCTGTCAACTGGAAACACAAAGATGCAGCCATTTACCTAGTGACATCTTTGGCATCAAAAGCTCAAACACAGAAGGTAAATATTTATAATGTGGTTTCATTTCTAAAAAGGTATTGGTAAATACAGAAGTCAGAAAGAAAAAAATAATCTCTGATAATAACAGCCCACTCAGGCAGATAACCTATTAGTTTTGATTAGAGTTTTTGTTTCTGTATTAAGCTATTAAGTTTTCTTTCTTCTTCTTTTTTTTTTTTGCAGTTTTTGGCCAGGGCTGGGTTTGAACCCACCACCTCCGACATTTGGGGCCAGCACCCTACTTCTTTGAGCCACAGGTGCCACCCCCAGCAATTAAGTTTTCTAATGGACCAAAAAGTTGACAGATGCCACACTAGTTACCTTAGTTGAGACCTAGTGTACAAATGTGCTAAACCTAAATTTAGCAATTCTTTGATTTAGAGAAGTTTCTTTACTGTCTGTTAGAATAGACCTATTTTATACATAAGCAGTTTATGTTTTGAAGTGTTGGTCTTAAATTGCGTACATTTCTATTGTGGTAGATATATACAGGTATTTAGTGTTACTTACTATTGCAAGTTTTGCTTTTCAGCATGGAATCACACAAGCAAATGAACTTGTAAACCTGACTGAGTTCTTTGTGAATCATATCCTTCCTGATTTAAAATCAGCTAATGGTGAGTTGCAAAATTTTTTCTTTTATACATTTTAGGATACAATACCTGGAATTTTATTTGCTTTTTGTTGAACTATGAAATAAATTGTCAAAAGTCATAATAAGTCTTCATCATTATCATACTCAAAACACTGGCTCCTATCCTTACCTTTTATTTAATAAAATTTTTTTTTTTTTTTTTTAAGGGACTGTGTCACTTTATCACCCTTGGTAGAATGCTGTGGTGTCAAAGCTCACAGCAACCTCCAGCTCTTGGGTTTAGACAATTCTCTTGCCTCAGTTTCCTGAGGCACCTGCCACAATGCCCATCTATTTTTTTGTTGCAGTTTGGCTGGGTCCGGGTTTGAACCCACCACCCTTGGTATTTGGGGCCAGTGCCCTACTCATTGAGCCATAGGCGCCGCCCTATTTAATAAAATCTTAAGTGGTTTTCCCAGATCCTCTATGTGAAGTTAACTTTTTTTTTTTTGAGACAGAGCCTCAAGCTGTCACCCTGAATAGAGTGCTGTGGCATTACAGCTCACAGCAACCTCCAATTCCTGGGCCCAAGTGAGTCTCCTGCCTCTGCCTCCCAAGTAGCTGGGGCCACAACGCCCGGCCATTTCTTGGTTGCAGCTGTCACTGTTTAGCAGGCCCAGGCCGAATTCGAAACCCGCCAGCCCAGGTGTACATGATTGGCACCCTATCCCGTTGAGCCACAGGCGCTGAGCCGTTAACTTTCTTTTTGAGACAGAGTCTCATTATGTTGCCCTCAGTAGAGTACAATGGCTTCACAGCTTACGGCAACCTCAAACTTTTGAGCTTAAGTAGATTCTCTTGTCTTAGCTTCCACAATGTCCAGCTATTTTTCTGTCGGAGTTGTCATTTTTGTTTTAGCTGGCCCAAACCAGGTTCAAACCTGCCAGACTCAGTGTGTGTGGCCAGCGCTGTACCCACTGAGCTATGGGCCCTGCCCGATGTGAAGTTAACTTTGATAAAAAGTTTTGCTTGTTTAGAAGGAAAATATGAGTAAAACTGAACTGCAACTCAGATTTGTTATCCTGGTGTAGGAATAGAAGTTATACTTAGGCTTCCTTTTCTTTCTTATTTGAAAAAAATGAGGTCTTAAGAATTGAAAACTTCAGGCTTATTGCATGTAGCTCAGCGACTAGGGCTCCAGCCACATACACTAGAGCTGGTGCGTTTGAACCCAGCCTGGGCCTGCCAAACAATGACATCTGCAAAAAAAAAAAAAATAGCCGGGCGTTGTGGTGGGCATCTGTAGTCCCAGCTACTTGGGAGGCTGAGGCAAGGGGATCGCTTAAGCCAAAGAGTTGGAGGTTGCTGTGAACTCTGACGCTACGGCACTCTACCGAGGGTGACATAGTGAGACTCTGTCTCAAAAAAAAAAAGAATTGAACACTTCAAAGTACTCGAAACTGATAAATATTAAGGATGGTTTTCAACATTTATGAGTATGTTGATCTAGATTCAGATATATTTCCTTTTAATTTGAGGAACATTTTGTATAGAAAATTTATATACCACAAGAGGTACAGAGAATGTTGAAATGAGCTGCCGTGTGACCATCATCCAACTTTAAGAATTATTGGCTCGGCACCTGTGGCTCAACAGGCTAAGGCACCAGCCACGTACACCTGAGCTGGCAGGTTCGAATCCAGCCCGGGCCCGCCAAACAACAATGACGGCTGCAGCCAAAAAATGGCCAGGCATTGTGATGGATGCCTGTAGTCCCAGGTACTTGGGAGGTGGAGACAAGAGACTCGCTTGAGCCCAGGAATTGGAGGTTGCTGTGAGCTGTGATGCCACAGCACTCTATCCAGGATGACAGCTTGAGGCTCTGTCTCAAAAAAAAAAAAGAATTATTAACTATTAGCCAGTGTTCCGTCCCTTTCACTAATTTATTTGCCCACTAGAGTAATTTAAGGTATAGTATGCGAGGCATGTTTTTAATTTAGAATAGCTGCTGCAGTTCTGGAAATGTAGACAATGTCATTGGTGCATGTTCACATCATTTTTATTCAATTATTTAAGAATACGTGTTCATTTATCATGAAACTTAGAGGCAAAGAGGAAAATAAAATTTATAATTCTAAAATTATTTAGAATGGCTACGTAGTAATTGTTATATAATTAGCTGTGCTTCCGTCACTTGACATTTTGGTTATCGTTTTTTAAAACTCTAATAATGTCATTAATTTAGAGTAATAGCCCTTACCACTTAAGTAACTACGACTTTTTGTTTTTTAATAGTGAATGAATTTCCTGTCCTTAAAGCTGATGGTATCAAATATATTATGATTTTTAGGAATCAAGTAAGTAGCTTTGTATTTGTTGTATGCCACTTAATTGCTTAAGAGTGTTATATACAGGTTCTCCCTTCTGTGCAATTATGTTTGATAGCAACATCCAACAAATAACGTAGGATTTCAGACCATGCTTAATTTTCCTACTTGTTTTTGTTATTGTTGTTCTCATTGTTGTTTAACAGGTGCTGGCTGAGTTTGAACCCACCAGCCCTGGTGCATGTGGTCTGTACCCTAATCACTGAGCTACAGGTGCTGAGCCTAAATAGTGTATTTTCAATTCTTACTTGGTTAGGGGGAAAAAAATGTGTGTAAGTGGACCCATGCGGTTCATAGTGTTCATGAGTCACCTGTAGTTTATCTTGTCTCTGTAGTTAGCTGTATTTCTTTTTCTTTCTTTTTTTTTTTTTTGCAGTTTTTGGCCAGGGCTGGGTTTGAACCTACCACCTCCGGTATATAGGACCAGCGCCCTACTTCAGCCACAGATGCCGCCGCCTAGTCAGTTGTATTTCTATAGTAGGAGGTCTACAGTCTGTATTAGATTTAGATTCCTTTGGAGGGGATCAAGAAAGCATCATAGTTGTACTTTGTTTTGTTTCATCAAGACATAGACAGTGTCTGGTTGTCCTCTGTTAGTGATACTAAGAGTGACCAGTGGATTCAGGTGAAGAACAACTTTCCATCATGCCGGGGGCAGGGTCCTTTAAGACCTGTGGAGCTGGCAGTGGTGGACTGAGGAAAAGTAAAGTTCGATACAAGAAGAGACAAAGAGACAAGACATGCAGAATAGAATCTTCAAAGGTTGAAACACAGGGGACCACCACTAGCTTGTGGGTTTACAGTGGTAGCACCCAGTGTTCCACTCAGCTTTTATGTATTTATTTATTTATTTTGAGATGGAGTCTCACTTGTCAGGCTTGATAGGGTGCCGTGGAGTAATATCTCACAGCAACCTCAAACTGGGGTTCAAGCGATTCTGCCTCAGCCTCCCAAGTAGTTGGGACTATAGGCTTCTGCCACAACACTTGACTACATTTAGAGGAAAGGTCTTACTCTTGGCTCAGGCTCGTCTCAAACCTGTGAGCTCAGGCAACCACCCACTTCAGCCTCCTAGAGTGCTAGGATTACAGGTGTGAGCTACCTCACCCGGTTGCCACTAAGCTTTTATTTTATTTATTTATTTATTTATTTATTTATTTTTATTTATTTATTTTGAGATAGAGCCTTAAGCTGTCACCCTAGATAGAGTGTCGTGGCATCACAGCTCACAGCAACCTCCAGTTCCTGGGCTCAAGTGAGTCTCATGCCTCTGCCTCAAGTAGCTGGGACTATAGGCGCCTGCCACAATGCCTGCCCATTTTTTGGTTGCAGCTGTCATTGTTGTTTGGCGGGCCTGGACTGGATTCGAACCTGCTAGCTCAGGTGTACGTGGCTGGCGCGTTAGCCCACTGAGCCACAGGCGCCGAGCCAACCACTAAGCTTTTATTGAAGGCTAGACACTCATTTAGCCCAGAAGGTTAGCTAAGGAAGGGAACAAAGACGTCAGCAGTTTCTCTGAGCAAGCATGTCAGCTCCTTTTGTTTCTATAATCATTAACTTTAAGGGTCTGAGCAGCATTGAGAAATCCAAAACCTGAGCCTTTTGTGTGGGCAGCCACCTGTCTATGGTCACACACTCACAGATTCCTGGGGGTGGGGGGGTTAATTCCCAGTAGTTCGCTGTTCAGTAAAATGTGACTGGTGTCAATCTCTGAAGAATTGATAGGAAAGAGGAATTTTCCTCTCATCTCTACCACAGAGGGTCTTCCTCTGTGATAGGTATATAACCTCTCTTACCCTTTTTTTATTTTTTGAGACAGAGCCTCAAGCTGTCACCCTGGATAGAGTGCTGTGGCATCACAGCTCACAGCAACTTCTAATTCATTCCTGGGCTCAAGCGAGTCTCTTGCCTCTGCCTCCTAAGTAGCTGGGACTACAGGCGCCCGCCACAATGCCTGGCCATTCCTTGGTTGCAGCTGCCATTGTTGTTTGGGGGCCCGGGCTGGATTCGAACCCACCAGCTCAGGTGTACATAGCTGGCGCCTTAGCCTGTTTAGCCACAGGCCCCGAGCCTATCTTAAGCATTTTTAACTGTACTATAAATATCTCATATAATTGCGATCGTATGGTATTTGTCTTTTTATGACTGGCTTATTTTACATAAAATAATGTCCTCAAAGTTCATCCATATTGTTGGCAAGTGTCAGAATTTCGTTCCTTTTTTAGACTGAACAGTAGTGTATTATCCGTATTACATTTTGCTTATCCATTCATCTTTGGATAGACATTTGGGTTTGCTTCCACATTTTAGCTATTGTGAATATGATGTTATGTATATGGATATGCAGATCTCTTTGAGACTCTGCTTTCAGTTCTTCTGGGTATATTCAGGAGTGAAGTTGCTGTATTATGTAGTGATTCTATTTTTCACTTTTTGAGAAACTTTCCATAATGTTTAATCACAGCTGTTCCATTTTATGTTCCCCCATCAGTGCACAAGGGTTCTAGCTGCTCTATGTCTTTGCCAGCACTAGTTTTCTGACAGTAGCCATCCTACTATACCATCTCTAATGGTTAGTGATGTTGAGCATCTTTTCATTCGCTTGGTGGCCATTTATGTGTTTATTTTTGGAGAAATATCTGTTTAAGTCTTGCCCATTTTTGAATTATGTTTTTTATGTGTGTGTATAGTGAGTTTAGAATTTCTCTTCATATTCTGCATATTAGTCCCTTACCAGATATATGATATATAAATTATTTCTTCTGTTTTATAGCTTGTCTTTGTTTGATACATAGTCTTTCAGTTTTCATAAAGTTTACTTTGTCTATTTTTTCTTCTGCTGCCTATACCCCTAATGTCCTATCCAAGAACTGATCACCAAATCCAGCATTGTAGAGCTTTCGCCCTGTTTTCTTATACTGTTTTATACTTTTAGGTTTTAACTTTTGGATCTTTGGTTCATTTTGAGTTAATTTTTGTATATGATGTTAGCTAAGGATCCACTCTTAATTTGTATGTGGATGTCAAGTTATCTCAGCACTATTTATTTAAAAAACTGTCCTTTCCCTGTTTTTGGTACTCATGTCAAAAATCATTTGACTATGTAAAGGGTTTATTTTGGGGTTCTCAGTTCTTTCTCCCTGGTCTATATGTTTGTCTTTAGGGTATCTTGTTTCATTTAATAAAGCTTAGATACCATTCCATAGTGGTAGGTACCATTTATTCTCGATTTTCTTTCTTTTTTTGGAGACAGAGTCTCTGTCACCTTGGGCAAAGTGTCATAGCTCATAGCTACTCAAATTCTTGGCTTAAGCAATCTTCTTGCCTCAGCTTTCTGAGTAGCTGGGACTACAGGCACCTGCGGTAGTGCCCAACTATCTTTGTAGAGACAACATCTCACTCTTGCTCAGATTGGTCTAGAACTGCTGAGCTCAAGGAATCCTCAGCTTCCCAGAATGCAAGGATTATAGACTCCTGGTTTATAGTTTATTTTTTATTAGTTGTGTAGTTTTCCATTGTAATATTCCATAGGTTATATCTAATGAATAATTCTTCACTTTCTAAGCTTTTAATTTTGATGTGTCTTCAGCAGGTATTTACTAGTATTATTCTGTAGCCCAGCCTTGCTTTCTTAGAAATTAGAAAATATATTCTATTAGAATATAAAAAATATTCTAATTTAAGCTTGGCGCCTGTGGCTCAACAGGCTAAGGCACCAGCCATGTACACCTGAGCTGGCGCGTTCGAACCCAGCCCGGGCCTGCCAAACAACAATGTTGACTGCAACCAAAACAAAAAAATGGCCAGGCATTGTGGTGGGCGCCTGTAGTCCCAGCTACTTGTAAGGCAGAGGCAGGAGACTCGCTTGAACCCAGGAATTGGAGGTTGCTGTGAGCTGTGATGCCATGGCACTCTATCCAAGGTGACAGCTAGAGGCTCTGTCTCAAAAAAAAAAAAATTCTAATTTAAAGAAAGTTTGGTGTTCTGAGTGTAGAGGATTTTTTTCTCTTTCTTAAGAGATAAGGTCTCCCTCTGTCACACAACCTGGAGTGCAGTGGTGTGATCATAGCCACTAATCTCAAATCTCCTAGGCTTAGGAGACAATCTTCCTTGCTAGTAGCTCAGACTGCCTAACTGTATTCGTCACCATGCCCTTCTAATTTTTTTTCCCTTTTGTGTAGACAGGGTCTTGCTATGTCCTGATACTCAGGCTGATCTCAGACTCCTGACCTCAGAACGATCTTCCTGACTTGGGTTCCCAAAGTGCTGGGATTATAAGCATGAGCCACCACACCAGCTTTTTATAGGTTGTTGTTTTTTTTGTTTTTTTTTGTTTTTTTTTTTTGTAGAGACAGTGTCACTTTATCGCCCTCAGTAGAAGGCTGTGACATCACACGGGTCACAGCAACCTCTAACTCCTGGGCTTAGGCAATTCTCTTGCCTCAGACTCCTGAGTGACTGGGACTACACGCGCCCACCACAACGCCCGGCTATTTTTCTGTTTTTGCAGTTCGGCCAAGGCCGGGTTTGAACCCATCACCTTTGGTATATTGGGGCCGGCGCCCTACTCGATGACCCACAGGCGCCGCCCCTTTTATAGGTTTTTAATGAAAATCGTTGTTCTTACTTTTGTCCCTTTTTATGAGGAAGGGGAGAATGAGGCACAAAGAGGTTAAATAACTTTTATAAGAGCTGTCTACTAGTGAAAAAGTATAATTCTTAAGATTTATCTGCTTCTCCATGATAATACTTCATGGTGTATTCCTTTATCTCCAAGATTTTTTTTACCTGTATCAACATTTTTGTGCTCAGAAAAAGAATTGGACAATGAATGGAAATTAAACCATTATGTTGAAGTATAAGTTTTTATTTTGCAACAATATCTTTTTCATTATAATAGAGCTACAAAAACAAATTAATTTTTAAATCAGTAAGCTCTTCCAGTTGTCTTTTACTAAAATGTGTTGTCATTCGATTTATGTTGTCATTGGATTTAGAACACATCTATTATTGTATTTTTCAGGTACCAAAAGAACATTTGTTAGTCTCTATTCCTCTCTTGATTAATCATCTCCAAGCGGAAAGTATTGTTGTTCATACTTACGCAGCACATGCTCTTGAAAGGCTCTTTACTATGAGAGGGCCTAACAATGCCACTCTGTAAGTATTTGTTTCTAAGCAGTTTATATTTTTCTAGCTTGGGATGGGACCAAAACATAAATATTTCTGAGAATTTTTATAATTTCCTTATTAGTTAGGAAAACAGATATGTACTTTTTATTCAATTATACCACCTCATTCCTAAAGGATGTACCAAAATAGATAAATTGTTAAGTTTTGAGTAAAGGAAAAATAAATAGAGTTAGTAAACAGAAACATGTGTCAAAAGATTCTGAACAGCCCATAGCCCATCAACACACGAATGGATTAATAAATTGCGGTACATGTATACCATGGAACGTTACAGGCCCTCATTCCTAATCACACTAACATGCTCAGAGGAAGTTGGTGTGTTGGGGGTTTTGTATACTTGTTTTTGACTCTTCCACCAAATTGAAAATAATGATTTCTTTTCTGTCCTCTTTGTAAGTGGCTGCAGTATTTTTTTTTATATATAATGTTATGGATACATAGAAAGGCTTCTTGTAAATAAAATTAAATTTTCCTTCATAACGAAAGATATTGTTTACAAGGTGATGAAATTGTTAAGTGAATTGCAAGGGTAAGAAAGAGAAATCAAAATAACTGACAGGGGTGATGTATTATTGACCTTGGTGCAGGAGGCAAGAGCAGGTTAGTTGTTCAAAAACAACTTCACGTTATGGCTCATCTCTAAATTTCTGACCCCACAATTGATCCAGTCAGTGTCTTCCATCTAATATGTTTTGTTAAGGAATTATTTCTCCATTTTGGAGGCTGAGTGTTTTCTCAAGTGTTTTGTTTTTGAAAGGAGCCATCATTCCCTCTCCTTGGCCCATCTAAGCAAGCAGAGCAGACATTACATGAGAGTTAATGAAAGACTCTGTATTCGGGTCATGATAAGGTTAGAATTTAGGTTCTCCTTAATAAATGGTGCTGGAAGGACTGGCTAGCTACATGAACTGAAACTGGACCCGCACCTCTAAAAATTGACTCTCAGTGGATAAAAGATTTAAGTTTAAGACACAAAATGTTAAAAAGTCTAGAAGAATGTGTGGGAAAAATTCTTGACAACCTTGGCCCAGGAAATGATTTTATGAAGAAGACCCCCTTGGTGATTGCAAAACAAATCAAAAACAAAAAAAAAGAGAGAACAGAAAACACACTCAAAAATGACTGGGACATGATCAGACTAAAAAGCTTCTGCACAGCTGAGGGTACAACTGCTAAAGCAAACAGGTACAACCTTCACAACGGGAGGAGATATTTGCATGCTGCGAATGTGACAAAGGGCTTGTAACTAGAATCTACAGAGAACTCAAGCTAATCAACAAGAAAAGAGGAAAAGATCTCATTTGTAAGAGGGCAAGAAACATGAACGGAACCTTCTCTGAAGAAGATAGATGAATTGCCAACACACACATGAGAAATGCTGAAGGTCCCTAATTATCAGATAAATGCAAATCAAAAGCACCCGAGATATCACAGAACCAGTGAGAATGGCCCACATCACAAACTCCCGAAGCTGTAGGTGCTGGCGTGGTTGTGCAGACACTTTTAGTGGGATTGCAAACTAATACAACCCTTATGGAAAGAAGATTGGAGAATCTTCAAAGGACTAAATGTAAACCTTCCATTTTATCTCACAATCCCCTTGCTAGATATCTTCTCAGAAGAAAAAAAGTACCTTTTCCATAAGGACATTTTCACTAGAATATTCACTGAAGCTCAATTCACAATTGCCAAGATGTGGAAGCAACCCAAGTGCCCATCAGCTCATAAATGGATTAGTAAACTGTGTATACCTTGGAATACTATGTAGCCATAAGATATGGAGACATTATATCTTTTGTATTTACTTGGGTAGAATTTAAAGAACATTCTTCTTAATAAAATATCACAGGCTCCTATGTATGCAATGCTAATATAGAAACCAATAGATACACTGCAGCCCCACATGAGAGAAAAACAAAATTAAATTCAAGTTGGTGGGAGAGGGAAGAGGGAAAGAGGATAAAGGAAGAGGAGGAGCATTGGTAAACTCTTACCTAAAAGGCTCAATGGAAGGGTATACAGCGCCCCCCAAGGGAGAAGGGCAGAACTACAACTTGAACTTTACCTAACAAACAAACAAACAAAATGTAACCTAATCATGTGTACCTTCATACTCATCTGAAATTATTATTATTATTATTATTTGTTTTTGAGATAGAGTCTCACTATGTTGCCCTCGGAAGAGTGCCATAGCATCACAGCTCACAGCAGCCTCAAACTCTTGAGCTTAAGCAATTTTCTTGCCTCAGACTCCCAAGTAGCTGGGACTATAGGCACCCGCCACAAAACCCAGCTATTTTTTGTTGCAGTTTTCATTTTTGTTGCTGGCATGGATGTGCAGACACTTCTAGTGGGATTGCAAACTAATACAACCCCTATGAAAAGAAGAATGGAGATGTTTCTTGCCCTCTTATAAATGAGCTGGCCTGGGATGGGTTCAAATCCGCCAGTGTTGGTGTATGTATGTGGCTGACACCATAACCACTGCTACAGGCGCCGAGCCATTAATCTGAAATTAAAAAAAAAAAAAAGGGGGGGATGGGGACGGCGCTTGTGGCTCAAAAGTGTAGGGTGCTAACCCCATATACAGGAGGTGGTGGGTTCAAACCCAGCCCCAGCCAAAAAATGCAAAAAAAAAAAAGATTCAGATTCCAGCAATTACTAACTAACCTGAACTTGCCCATGTTGATTAGTCAATCCCTGCAGGCCTCATTACTAGAGTGGGTAAATACAGAACCATAGAACCTGCTTCACAGTGTTGCTAATTATCTTCTTACAAGTACATAGTCTGGACAATTTTAATCTCAAAATATTTTGTAACAGTTTTGCAATAATGTCTTCTAGGTGGTGGGATTACACAAATAGGTATGTGCCTTTCGGATCAAAGTTGGCAGCTTAGTGAAGAGTCACACAACTGTGTTAGAAATGACCGTGTGGAGAGCCTTCAGTGTTACACACAGGCCAAATTGGAAGTCTCCTGGAAACTTAGAAGTGAAGGGCGTAGCTCACCCTTTCTGCTTACCATCACCCTGGGGAGCAGCGCTGGACATGGAGAAGGGAAGGGAGAAGAGGCAAGCAAAAGAGCCTTCCAAAAGGATTTTTAAGAACACGTTCTGTATCTATGAAGGTGATTATTTCCTGTCACTGTTTGCTTTTCAGTATGTTTGTTTGTTTTCATTAGCGCAGCTGTGTGTGCCTGAGCACAGAATTTCCTTAAAGGGAAATAACTGTCAACAGTCTATTAAGATTTGACTTAAAAAAAGCTGAGCAACCTCTAAGTAGAAAATTAAGTTACATTACTATACATTTTATATCGATTTGAAAAACTCCAAGTTATCTTCCTCATGGAAAAAGAGTTGTCATGAATGTAATGACAGGCCATATTAAGAGAGAATTCGAAAGCCTTTGGAAATAAATTATTTAAAGAATAGCATACATTTTAGGAGCTGTCTTCCTCCTTTACCAAATTGACTCTTAGTTGCTCTTTGAGACAGATTTACCGATCACTTTTGAAAAACCCGTCCTGAATTCCCGCACGCTAACCACGCGACCCCACCCCCCCACCAGCGGGGTGATTAGGGGCCATCTCAGGATGACACTGTGTGACTGCTGGTGATGTGCTGACCTAAGCTTTCTGCTAGACTCCTAGATGTTACTTCATTGAAGTAAAATATGTTGATCCTTGAACAACCTGGATTTGAACTGCATGGATCCACTTACATCTGGATTTATTATATACACATTTCCACCTGTGCCACCCCTGAGTCAGTGAGACCACACCCTCCTCCACTCCTCAGCCTGTTCAACACAATGAGGAAAAAGGCCTTTATGATGATCCACTCTCAAATAATAAATACTAAAACATATTTTCACTTCCTTATGATTTTCTGAACATCTTCCTTTCTCTGGTTTACTTTCTTGTAAAAATACAAGAAAGTACACAAAATACTTGTTAATCTACCATTATGCCTTTTTTTCATTTCTGTTTTCTGGCATGCAACTTGATTACAGAAACTCATCAATTGTTTGTTGATTTAATTAGCAAATGGTTAAACTAACGGATGTCACCTCTTAATGAAAGTATGACAAAGGTCCCAGAGATTTGGTGTGGGAGGCAGAAATAGTCCCCTCTCCCAAAGCTGTCACGTTTTAATAATCCAAACCTGTGACTATGTCATGTTGTACAGCAAAAAGGGTCTTTTGCTGATGTGATTAAGAGCAAAGACCTTCCAGGCGGAGCCTGTGGCTCAAAGGAGTGGGGCACCAGCTCCATATGCTGGAGGTGGCAGGTTCAAACCCAGCCCCAGCCAAAAATTTAAAAAAAAAAAAATGAGTAAAGACCTTACTGGGCATAATGGCCCACACCTGTAATCCCAGCACATTGGGAGGCTGAGGCAGAAAGCTCTCTTGAGTTCAGGAGTGAAGGAGGTAGGGAGCTTTGATTGTATCATTGCACTCCAGCCTGGTGAGGGGCAAGACTTTGTCTCAAAAAAAGTACAGACCTTATACAGGGAAAATAATCTTGAATTATCAAAGTGGGCCCCAAATATGGGGAAGAGAAATTAAATATGAGCAGGCCAGAAGAACTGGGAAGACTGTAAAAGAATGAGCGAGAGAAGAAACATTGCTGGCTTTGACAAGGGAGGCAGGAGGCCTCTGAGGGGGAAAGGCAGACAGGATTCACTTTTGGAGTCTAGAAAGATGCACTCACTGCGTGACCCTCATGAGCTGGCTGGTACCCCTTACCATCTCTCCTCCTCATTTGGTATCATGCAACCCTTGACCCAGGGTTGTTTTGTTTTGGTTTCTTTCTATTTTAACAATCTTTTTAGATACAGAGACTCTGTGCCTCCAGTTAGAGTGCTGTGGTGAGGGCACAGCTCACTGCACCTTCAAACTCCTGGGCTCAAGCCATCTTCCTGCTTCAGCCCCTACAGTAACCGGACCACAGGTATGCCCACTATACCCACTTAATTTTCTTTTGTAATTATGTTTTGTAGAGATGAGGTCTCCCTCTGTTGCTGGGTCTGGTCTCAAACTCCTGGCATCAATTGATCCCCCTGACTTTGTCCCCGAAAATTTTGAGGTTACAGACTTGAGGCACCATGCTGAACCAGTGTTGTGGTCAAACTGGCGATATTCGTTATCATCCCAGCCATAGAACCTCAGTCTTTGCTGTTACGTTCAGTCTGAAATGCTCTTTCTCTGATTTCCTGTGTCTGAATTGATCCTACACATTCTTCCCATTTCAGTTCAAGTATCACTTCTCCTGACAAACCCCACTGGTCACCCTCTCCACTTATCTCCCCTGGGTGTCAGACCCTTTCACCTGGTGCTGTTGGAGAACGATCTTTCTATCAGAGAACTTATTCATCTCGCAAGTGAACATTAACAGAATGACGATTTGATTGATGTCTACACTCTAGTAACCAAAATAACATGATCATTATTATTGCTTTCCCAAATATATTTTTTTTACTTCTTATACACAATTTAGTGTGGTAAATAATTATGTTTAATTTGAAGATGAACTAAGTCAGAATTGTTAAATGACTCAACCAAAGGACACATTAGTTTTATAACTAAGCATAGAGCTCACATTTCATTTCTTTTATTTTTTAATTGAAGGTAGGTTCTCACTATATTGCTCAAGGGAAGTTCTAGACTCAAGGGATCTCCCACCTCAGCCTCTCTGGCAGAGAGAACGACAGATAGAAATCAAGTTTTCTGATCATAAAAAACAATAATAACAATGTTGGTCTCTTTCAACCAGGTGTATATTTCTAGA
Organism: Arctocebus calabarensis; assembly: GCA_963573935.1. NCBI lineage: Eukaryota > Metazoa > Chordata > Mammalia > Primates > Lorisidae > Arctocebus > Arctocebus calabarensis. Next base: position 25,786 of record CAUYON010106235.1, on the reverse strand, counting down.
ATAGCCTGATTCAAATATTGACACAAAAATTCGTTTGGTATCCCAGGCTAGTATCCGCATTCTTATCTTTCTCTTCTGGAACATAATCAAATCTTGTCATCTTAAGATCTTAGAGCTCAAAGAGCATATAAAAATTGGACAGTTTGTTAAAGTGATAAATTCCAAGGCCAGTGAAAAACTCATAACTCAGGGGACATATCAACAAGAAACACAATACCTATAGGGGTGTCAGTTTAAGGCAGAGAAATTAAGGAGATGTGATAAATTCATATAAAGGATGCCAAGATCATAAATTCAACATTTGTACAAAAGACACATGTTAACAATAGGAGATAGAAGACCAACAAGTAGAATTATTTTAATAATACAATACAAAAAACTAAGCACAACATATTATGTTGAAATCTTAATATGTGATATTTTAACATAATTCAAAACAGAAGACAGCATTCATATATAGGCCTGAAAAATATCAGCCATTTTGTTTTGAAATAAGTTTTATTAAGGTATAATTTATATGAAATAAATCATAAGTTTAAGTGCATAGCTTGAATAATTTAAACAATACATTTGTAGTACAACCACTACAATCTGTAATTCTATTTGTTTGTTTGATATGACCTTAAGCCAACAAACCAGAACAACAGCTATTACAAGGAAGGCAGAAAGACAAGAGAATGGTGGAAATGTTTTTCTTAATCTCAAATCCACAAATCCTAAAATTTAAAACATCTTCTTTACTCTCTCAAAAATTTTGCCCTCATTGATTTCGTTATTTCCACCAATACTAATGTCCAATCTAAAAATAAGAGAATCATCCTAGAATTCATTATTTATCCAAAGCTCAAATGCAGTTACTTTCTCATTTGTTGATGAAAATTTTAATATTTATCAAAATCATCCCCTTTTCTAGGCCCTAGTCATTACTTCCCTAAACGGTTGCAATAATCTCAGTGATGCCCCACAGGCGCTATTCACGCTTAAAGCATCACCATCGACAGGAAACTCGGTAGAAATGCAGATTCTGGGCCCTACTCTTGACCTGCAGAATGTCTGGGGTAGAGTCCGGGGTCTGCTTTCTCCACATGATTCCGATGTGCATCAAGGTTTGAGGACCAATGTTCTCCATTATACTACCTCTGCTATCATGTCCTTTAAACAGAGTCTCCTCTCTGCCACCAGAGTGAGCCAATAAAACCACACAGTTAATCATACCACTCTCCCCCAAAACTTTCTAACATCTTTATTTTATTATTATTTCTTTTAAAACATGGCTGCATGGCCTGGGCTAGAGTGCAGTGGCATCATCATAGCACACAGCAACCTCGAACTCCTGGCTCAGGCCATAGTCCCCCTGAGCAGTTGGGACTATAGGATTGCATCACTATGGCTGGCTAATTTTTCTGTTTTTGATAGACATGGGGTCTCACTCTCACTCAGGTTAGTCTCAAAACCTGACCTTACGGAATCCTCCTGCCTCAGTCTCTCAGAATGCTAGGGTTATAGATGTGAGCCTCAGCACCTGACCTTAACATCTTTATGGCTGTAGAATAAAGTCCAAGTCTCAACCTATGTAAGCCACTCTGGAAAGCCCTGGTCTATGGAAAATCCTCCTCCACGCTTGCACAGAACGTTTCAAATTTTTTATTAAAACACTGGGGGTTGGTAGAGTTTAGCCTCATAGTTAGACACTCCTAAGATTAAATATTGAGTACAGAATATCTTTGACAAAGTGATATATCATTTTTAAAGTAGCTTTATCATCTTAAAAGTTGGGAAACTACGGCACCTTCCGCAGAGTGTATTTAATCCAACAGCATATATCAATGCACAGTGCATTCTGCTTAAGGAGCACAAACTTGATTCTTACTTCTTACATATTACTTCACTGGTTATATATTATATTGTATGTAGTTAGACTAATCATTATTCTCACGGTTGTTTTTCTAGTAATGAAACATGTATTGCAGGTCTATGCTTACCTGCGTTCTTCTCTACTCTGAGATATGACAACAGCCCTGGCAAACAATGGGTTTTCAATAGCATTTGTGGGCTAAATCCAGTTAATGTGTTACCAAGCAAACATATAAAATCTACTATAAGGGGGAGAAGTGAGAGAAATGTAAGATTTATCTAAATAGAAACTCATTTGGGTTAGAAATTTATATATTTATGCCACCATCGTGGGTAACAACAAAATTATTTCAACTCATATCAATTTGGCACTTGTCGTGTGTTACCCTTGAGAATACAAAGATTGATAAAATAATAATTCTTGCCCTCACAAAGCTCAAGGCCTCATTGGGAATAATACTAGTAAACAGATCCATTACAATGATGTATTACATAAGGATAAGGGCTTTTGAAGTTACACAAAAAAAAATTGATAGGATCACAGCTTGGGCAAGAAGGAATTGGGAAAATGTTGTATCCAAACTCATAAAATAAGGTACTACAGATTGAGGATATCAAAAATACAAGCTGGCAGCAAAATGTATGATTTAATCTCTTTAAAGCCTCTTCTTTACTGCCCAATAAAGTTGGTGATACCAGCTTCCCATTGAAAGGAGGAGAGATAATTCACTCTGGAAATATTTTTTATCCAATTGGGACAGAGGACTGGTAAGATCTTGACAAATGCTCTGTTGGGAGGTTTGCCAAGAGATATTTCTACTTGAGTAGCACCTTCAAAAAAGAGGAAATATGTACACACCAAAACCAGGGCAAGAACTCTCTGTCCTTCCCAAAGTGGAGCTCATTGGAAGTGACGAAGCTGTGCCCCCAAACTGGACCTGTTTCAGGATTATCTCAGATGTGACTAGGGCTCAGGGATAATGCATACAAAATTCTGACTAGAAAACACAAAGCAAATTTAATTATATGCAGAATGAACAAAATCAACACACCCAATAGTGCTTTTTAAATCATAATTTCAAAAATCAATTCTTCCATGAAAATATCTCAGTCTTTTTTCAGGCACCCTCTAAGAACTGAGAATTCCATCAAACCTTTTCCCTGCAAATTATGGAAGGGTCAGGTGAAACCTACTAAATGCAGAACACAAATGTTTTCACACAATAAACGAGAAAATCTCAAGAAGGTTATGTCAAACAGGTGGATGAAAATATATCAGATTGTATATGAAGCCCGCACACTGTATCCCATGATTGAACTAATGTACACAGCTATGAGACAATAAAAAAAATAAAATAAAATATCACATAAAAAAATTATGCAACATTGTTACTATCATTGCCCACCAGAATAAAATGGTCCTTTTTTTTTTTTTTTTAACACTTGAACTTTATAAACATTTGATTTTTGCATTGCAGGCTGATTTTTGCCTTGCGTTAATTAACACAGTGAAATATTCACCACTTATTGAGTAGGCGTTAAATAAAACCCATTTCACATATCAAAGTGGTTTACCAGAGTGAATAATTTTTATTTAACCTATTTATCTTTCTAAAAAATGAGATAGGGGCAATCTTTAGCAGGGGTGTCCCACCCCTGCCTGTGAGCTGTATGTGAATGTGAATTATGTGAGGAGTTTTTTTTTTTTTCTGATCTGTGGTACTGGATGTTACAAAAATAAGGCACAGACCTTTTTTTTTTTCTCATCAGCTTTTGTTGTACCCAGATCTCGAAGTCCTCAAGGACCACCAGGGAGCCGAGACCGATGCAAAAGCAAAAGAGCCTTTATTCAAGCTTGAGCCTAGACTCTCAGGGGCCCCGATGCAGCAGGTCCAAGCTGAGACCCCCAACTTCTGGGTTACGGGGGTTTCACTGTGGTTACAAAAGGGGTGGGGGGTTTCCACTGTAGCAAGCATAAGGTTGGTTGACCTATTTCTTATGTTGTTCTTTTGGCTAAGCTGAGCCCGGAGGTTAACTGGGGTTTTGGGAACTTTCTTACTGAGATCTAATTGGCTGGGATTAGGGTGCAAGTGTTTGGGGCTTTTCCAGGGGATCTAAGATGGTGGCAGGTTACAAAATGGGGTTACTCCTATCCTCTCACTTTCATCAGTGCTGTGTATTTAATAGTTAATGTCTGGCCCAAGACAAGACAACTCTTCTTTTTTCAATGTGATGCAGAGATGCCAAAAGGTTGGGCATCCTACTAGAGTGCCGCTAATATAAACATTATCTGCCATTTAAAGTCACTTTTAATAACCACACATTGTCCAATACAAATAACACTTGATTTGCAAAGATTCTATAAAAACATCCTCAAAATATTTGGACAACCACCTACTGTCAGGAGTGCAGTTACAGATAGAGCGAGTGAATAGCCTTCACCTGTTCCTGTCTTGAGGTATAGCTAGGACACGTGTCTGCTCATGTGAAGGTTTCACGTTCCCTTGAATCCTCTTGCACAGCTCAATCTGTTCCTGCATCACATTCCTGAATGCCTCTGGCCATATATTATTGTGCTGTCTCCCTCTGACGCTATGTTGCTGTGATCAATCATCGCAGTGCACGGCTGCTCTGATGAGCTGTTGCTTCAGTACCCCATTGAAGCTGTCACAGAGATGATGTATGAGAAAGGCATACTGATGATGCTTTACGTGAAGCATGCTGCTGCCCGGGGAACAAAAGGTTTAGGGGAAGATTCAACATAATTACCCGATAAAAGTCAACCTGCACATAGCATGCTAGGAAAGGCATTCACGGGTGTGGTAAATCACTTCCCCTTGGTGTGTGGTATTTTTGGTGCAACTGTCATAAGCCTCCTTTGCTGAGCTATAGCTTGATCTACTATATAAATGCATTTTCTCCCCAGGGCATACATAGAAAAACTTAAATGGTTAAATTAAAATTTACCTAAAACTCAAACATACAGGCTCGGTGCCTGTGGCTCAAGCGGCTAAGGCGCCAGCCATGTACACCTGAGCTGGCGGTTCGAATCCAGCCTGGTCCCGCCAAACAACAATGACGGCTGCAACCAAAAAATGGCCAGGCATTGTGGTGGGCGCCTGTAGTCCCAGCTACTTGGGAGGCGGAGGCAGGAGAATCGCCTGAGCCCAGGAATTGGAGGTTGCTGTGAGCTGTGATGCCACAGCACTCTACCCAGGGTGACAGCTTGAGGCTCTGTCTCAAAACAAACAAACAAACAAACAAAAACCTCAAACATACAGATTAACTCTGAGAATCTATATTCTTTTCCAACTTTAGAGTAATTTGTCAAAGTAGTCAATTGGTACTGAAAGTTTTCTTTTATGATTGAAAAAGGAAATAATCCCAATTAGTACTGATCATGCAGGAAATATCTTGGGAAAGTATCAATACCCTGGCTAAAATCAAGGATTAATTCAGATTTACACTAAATTACTTGCCATGTTATGTTTAAATGTCTGAAGAGCCAAACTTTCATCATGTCTACTGGACAGTTGCCAAATTATTTAGTTTAAAAATAGCCACCTGATGCTCATTTATCTTAGCTACAGAAAAAAAAAAAAAAGAAAGAAATACCTCTTTTATGTTTACATGGATGGAGCTGGAACATATTCTTCTTAGTAAAGTATCTCAAGAATGGAAGGAAAAGTATTCAATGTACTCAGTACTATTATGAAACCAATTTATAATCACTGACACTTTCATATGAAAGATAAAACACAACTATAGCCCAGGATGAAGGAGGGAAGAGAAGGTGGAGGGGAGGAGGGAGGTTGGTGAAGGGAGGGTAAAATGGTGGGACCACACCTATGGTGCATATTGCAAGGGTACATGTCGAATCTATAAAGTGTAGAGTATAAATGTCTTAACACAATAATTAAGCAAGTGAGGTTAAGGCTATGTTAACCAGTTTGATGTAAGGATCCAAATTGTATATAAAATCAGCACACTGTACCCCACAAATGCATTAAACTGTTATCATTTAATTTTAAAAAAGAGAGAAAAAAAAGATAAATATGCAGATTATTTGATTCTCAGAGAACTAAAAGATTGACATTTTTAATACCTAGTTCTTCATACATAATCAGTGCTAAATAAATATTGTTGGTTTGAGGTAAACTTCACAATAATTTGTTCTTATGAGGGGAAATGTGAGTCAATCCAATGAGGTAAACTAAATGAGCAGAAAGTATCATAGAGAATGAAAGGAATTTTTTTATGCTGAGATTTTGAGGATTTTGTTGCTGTTCAAGGTAAGGTACTGGGAAGAAAAGTGCTGGAAATGGCCTATACCACCATGTAATCAATTAGCCACTATTTTGCTTATCTTTCCAATAAGGTTAAGTTGACAATACGTTTTGATCACATTCTCTTTTCATTTTCTATGAAAATGCATTAAAACTGGTAGAAGTAGGTTTAAAGGGAATTGTCTAAAGAGAATCTTTAAACTTTGCATTTGCTAGAATGTTAGAAAATGTAGGTTAGTCTCAAAAGAAGCCATAAAAGCTGAATTTAGTTTTTGCTGTATTCATTTTGCTACCTTCTGGAAAGTTCTTAAATTAACTATTCTCTGGAATGTTAACAACTTAACACTTCTCAATCTCAATCAGGATTTGGTAACCTCAAAATTCCTTGTTTAGAAATCTTTCCCTCTTGTGTTCTGCTATATAAAACTCACCTCGGCCACCCTGACACCCGGGGTGGTACAGCCAAAGAGCAGGCCATTCACAGGAATAAACCTCTCTCACAACCATCTGCTTTTTGGTAGCTGCTAACAAATGCTCAGAGAACTCTATCCATAATCAAAGAAGCGAAGATTCAAATACCAGCTCCCAGCTTGGGAACTAGAGACATATGGAGGTGACAGAAATAATCCACCATGTGACATCCTTCAGTGTCGCCTCTCTGATTGTTCAATATTTTGTATCCATAATAAACTTAAGAAGCTGAAAGGGCCAATTTATCTAAAAGCAAGTGGAGAAATACCAGTTGCTTCTGCTTTTTCTTGAGTTAGGTCTTCATGTTTCAGATGTTTTGGTAAAACTTCAAGAAATACAGATTCAGAGGCTTAAGTATAAGATGTGTAGAAATCAAATTTAGTTCACCCTGGCCTTTTGTTCAATACATGGCTTAAAGGATTTCCTACAAATCAGATTGTGAATGATGAAAAAATAACATGAGACCTGGCGTTGGTTAAAGGAACCACACCCATGTGGATGCACTTTTATAAAGGGGAAAAAAAAGAAACTAGAATTGGTTTTACAGTATCTTCTAAAAAAAAAAAAAAAAAGAAGAAGAGCCCCATCTAAAGGACTCAGTTAACACCAGAATCATCTGAGAAAAACAATACATCAATTAATAATGTTTAAAAAAGGTTTTTGGTTCCGTGACTTTTTATATACACAGCCTCCTCAGATTATATATTTTCTTAAAAAATTATCAAATAACTTTTCATAATTAGAGATTAGAACAAAAAGAAGGAAATTTTAAAGATAAAAAGAGAGGCTACTTTTATAATAATTATTCGTATATAAATATATTTTTCCACTAAAGTTAGGATCAAGCATATTTTCTTATTTAAACTTCCTTCACTAAATCAACATCAAAAATTAAATGTGTTGGACAAATGAAGAAATGCAAAAACCATTAGTACTAAAAATATATTTAACATTTGCTTTTAGTATAAAATCTATCTGTCTGTCTATTTCTACATGTGATAAGTACATCAGTTTAGACATTGTAGGAAATTACTCATCACACATTTGTCTCCAGTCAAAGATTTTTTTTTCTCTTTTTTATAGAAAGCAAGGGTATCTTCTGCTTAGGGAATGTAAAGTTCTAGAGCCCAGAACTGTCTTGATGTGGAGATTTGAAGCACTCTGTTCAGGTCTCGGCTAGAATAGTATAATGGAAAGAACACCTGCTTTGGATTAAAACAAGCTAGTGTTAATAACAGTTTCAACCACTTTGGAAAGTGTGAGTTTGGTAAATTTCTTAACATTATTGAGTCTCTATCTTAAAATAGAAATAACACCACCCACCTTAAAGGGTCACTGCAAGTACGTAGTGCAATGACCTTAGAAATTACAGTGCTGGTGGGAAGTAGGTACTAACTCAAGGACATTAGTAGCAACTCTAATTAAATCAGATTTAAAGATAATTAATTATCTTATGTTTAGATTGATGTCAAAAAATTCTATGAGAAGACTTTAGGTGAAGTTATTAACATGCATGCTATTCTGCCAAAAATATATAATCACTTTGTATTTACATAGCACAAATGCTAGATTATCTAGACCTCGGTGGCAATCACGGGCAGGATATTATAGGAGAAAAAATAGCCATAATTTGAGTCTAGGAAAGAGAAAATGATTAAAGTGATTATTAATACTTCTTCTTTTCAAATATAAAAAACATATCTTCTCCATATGAGGTTTGTATGTGTATGTCTGTGTGTGCACATAATTTCGCCTCACTCTACTTTGCAGTACTATTTCAGCCTACCAGAATGTAGGCAAAAACCTAAGTGGGTAAGCCTAAAATTTACATAACAATATATTTTGCAGATATTAATCAACTTATTTATTGAAGTACAAAAGCATTACATACTTAAGTAAGCAGTCTTTGGTGGAAACTATTGAAAAATAGATTTTTACATAACTTTTATGATTATTACAAATGTGAGAATCCTGTTTTCATAGTAAGAAAATCTATAATATATGATTTGAGCACAATATGGTGTGATTTTTTTTTAGAGAGATATTTTGAATATTATTACGCTTGGTCTTATAAATATGTGGTTCAGCAATTAAGCAAAAGCAAACATTCACAAAAATAATCCAAGACAGATTGCAATTGAAAATAGAAGTCCTGAAGATTGAACAGGGCTATAAGAATGTTATCTACCTAAAGTAGGAGATAATTAAGGTATTTTTAGAATTATGAGAAAAAACGAAGAACATCGACAGAAAAACAAAGTCCTTATCATAGTGATCCCAGCTTTTCCTTTACGGCACTCCATCTGTTTCTCATAGGCATAATGTATTAAAGTATCTCCAATTTTAACACCAGGGAAAGAGATGATTTGATATTTACAAGTGTCATTAAAACTGTGTCATATGATCTCTGTCTAATCTCTATGAAATTTGAAAAAAAAAATTCTCATTCTTACCTTCATCCATCTGCATTTTTGAAGTTGTTCACTTCACAATAACGAAGTGTTTCATATGGAAAACCTGAGGACCTTAGTATTGAACAGAGTTCAAGATTCACTAAACTGACAATTATTTTTCAGCATGATTTCTTCTCAGCCAACTTAACTTCATCCCTATAGTCTGGCTAATGATAGAAGCTATAAGATTTTGTTACCCTGACTTGAATTTTCTTTCTTCATGAATCTTATAATAAATAACATGACCCAATAAAATACAGCCTGAGGTAGTAAAGTACTATTTATATAATAAAAGTAGTTCATCTTAACCCGTAAGACAGTTTTGCCGTATAGATTTGGAAAATGATATTGCAGCAATTTGTAAGCTCACAAGAAGTAATTTTGGCAAATGTTTCATTATATGTGTGTTATAAAATGTTGTTGAAAATCTTATTCTAAGATTTATTTTGTTTTCTCATTAAACAGTGGCACCTTTAATACATTTTAGCTAATGAAATTCTCAACAGATACTTTGCTATAAATGTGTGTTTGCCTGTATTTTAAAGTGTATAGAAGGAAAATGGACAAAGGAGAAGCAATTTAAGTACCACTTATGAGTAATGTGCTGCTTAGGGTAGGGTTTATAAATAGGACTATACGTGGATTTTTTTTTTATCAGATGGCATTTTTCCTCCATGCTTATCCAAAATGTCTCTCCAAAAAGAAATATTTCTTCTTGAAATATTCTTTCATAACAGTTCCCACCATCTACCTCAAGTTCTTTGCTTTCAATTTGATATTTTTAATAATACCTTAAAAAAAAAAAAAAAGAGTGAGTGGCCAGGAAGCAACATGAAAGAAGTAGACGAGAACTATCAAACAACTGACGTTTGGATTTACATCAAAAGGGAGAAAATGGCACATATTGACTAAAACCAGTGATGATGTATATGACAATACCATTTGGAATGGATCTTGGCTATGTAAAGCAAAGATATTGGATGAGGAATCAGAAAATTTGGTTGCAACACTGATTCTACCATAAATAGTAGGTTACGTTTAGTAAACTTATGTCATTTGTTCTGAGTTTCACTATATTCATAAAAGGGATAGAGCTCATGACTTTCATTATCCTTTCCAGTTTTAAATTTCTTCAATGTTGACCTAATTTCATAAGAAGAATAGGGAGGCTACCCTTTTTTGAGTTACAGTTTTAGATATAAGAATCTTGCAACATGTGGATTAAAAGGCTCAAGAAAACTAGTGAGTCAGCACCAACCACAATATAGTATTGACAACAGCTAATAGTCACTTGAAGAGAGTATAAAATGCAGCCATTCGATCCTCTGTGATTTGTTCATGTTCAGAACTGTGACTCTGTGCTCCGATCCCACACTCTTACCTGCTCCAGAGTCAATGTCTTCATGCAATAATTTGAACGTGCATGTACAGTTTTTCTTGGTGTTTTATGAAGAGCTTTATTTTTTTACTTCACTTTTTTGGCTGTAGCCAAGAGTAAGTTGCATTTACTCTATCCCACACTGAATGGAACTAGTCCTAAAATGGAATCTAGAAAAAATTGCTGTATCAGTATCCAGTCCAATTGTAACTCACAAAAAGGAAATACTGATCAACATGGCAAAGTAGGGCTAAGAACTCTAGACACAAAGGAGGGAATGGCGGCTGATCAATACAACACTTTCCCCAAGAACTGTAAGGAAAACTGAAAATTATACCAAAAAAGTCTACTTAAACAAGGTTAACAACAGAGAAAAAAGAATATTGAGATTCTGAAAAGAAAAGCATCTCAGAAAGGTGACTTGACAGTCTGAAGTAGCTTTTTACCTGGGAAAATGAAGAATCTTGGCACAGGGTATAAGATTAAGAATTTGTTTTCTGCCAGAAGACTTATGCCACAGCTTTCCTGTGACTGAGGGGCAGGGAATCCAGTACAGCATTATGTGATCTTGAAAGTCTGTCTGGAGTGCCAAAAAAATGGAATTTGAAGTGTCTCAAAAGTAGGATTTGTTTTCTTTGCAAGATAAGTACTGAATTCTGAAAGTGCACATGGCAGAAGAGTAAGACACTGAGTCAAAAGTCCATGAAAAACAAAATTGAGATAAATATTACAACAGAGGTATCTGAAGAGCAGGGTCCTGAAAAGCTCACAAACTCTGACCATAATGTTCTATAACAGGACGCCTATAACAAGGGGACAAAGAGACTAAGCCTCACAAAAGGTTGCTGACCCCGGTCTTCGAATGCATTAAACTGATCAGACCATACTATATTTTTCTGGGAAAAGAAGACAAACAAAAGAAGGAACTGTCTCTCAGGAAGCCGGTATCATCTGGACATTCCATCTCATTTGATCCCCAGTTCTAGCACTCAGCCAATATTAGTAGCAACAATAACAAGGAATGAAAGAACAAGAGAATGTTTACTATTTTGATAATGACCAATAAACAAAGGGAAAACACACCACAAAAGCAGATCATAGATAATTCGAATATTGCAATATTGAACAATATACAATAACATCCAGTAGAAAACATTTAAATATCTTGAGATAGGTTAAGTAAAATAGATTGGCTATTAAACTAATAAATGAAAAGATGAAGGCTATTATTAAAGAACTAATTCTATAATCATTATGTTCTTGTATTAAGAACACAAATTCAAGAAATAAGAAACACTAATAAGTTTAATAAACCAGCGGACATCATAATAAACATAGTGGAAAGCACGTCAATGGAAAAAGAATTCAAATTGAAGCAAAAAAAAAAAAAAAAAAAACAGAAAGAAAGGAGCAATAAAGCCTCACATGCATATAGGATTTGCAAAAAGATCCAATGTATATGTATGTAGAAAACAGTAAGAGTATTGACCAAAAGAATAATAGAGAAATTTATGACTAAGAATTTCTTAAACTTATGAAAGGGATTGACACACATATCCAAAAAGTCCTACAGAATGGGAAAGCAAAGTGACTGTAGCTTTTCCTTGGCTGCTGAAAAATGGGAAGTTCCACGTTTGCTCACAATGTCTCAACAAACTACAAAGCAAGCATGCCCATGCATTCTGAACTTTAACAGGTAAGAGTTTTAGACCACTCCTACTTGTGGGGATGTGTTAACGTCACAGTCAAGGATATTGAGGATGAGACTTCTCGCTTGCTCACTGAAAAGACATCACCTATATTGTAATTCAAACTTTAGACCTTACACCAAATTCTGGCCTACCTACTGGTGGGAAATGGCAAGAAAATTTTATCCACCCAAGGGCATTGTACAAAACAAATACTGGAAATTCTGACAAATGAATACTAATTGCTCTTGGTTCTCAGGTGGCAGCATGAGAGCAAAGAAGATGCTGACAATGCCAAAGACATCACTTCAAGGGCCATTATTCTGTGCAACAGATTGGGTTGCAGTCACAGTGTCTGGAAGAGATGGGGCAATAGGAGTAAGAACTAGATTCAGGCCCCCAGTGACCATTCACATTTTTTACTTAACCATACTGGGCTGTTAAATATGGCACCTCTCACCTCTCCTTCAAATTTTAACCAGTTCATCTTCAGCAAAGCCATAATTTCCATTTCTCTTCCTGGAATATTCTATCATTGCTTTTGGACTGCCCTACAGGGGATGAGGAAACAGATTAAGGAAGAATTCAGGTGTCATATCATCATTTCACAACATGTGTATTCTCCTGACAGAATCCATTGTGGACTTTATGAGCATTCACAATAAAAGTTTGTCAAATATCAACGGTGATTATATACTAAACAGTGAAAGACTTAACAGTACAGTATTGTGTTCCAAATACAAAGAAGATACTATAAAGTAGTATATTTCTCAAATAAAGAGTTACACACTTCTTGTGGGAATGCAAGCTAGTACATTCCCTTTGGAAGGAAATTTGGAGAACACTCAGGAATCTAAATGTAAACCTGCTGTTTGATCCTGCAATTCCTCTTCTAGGTATATATCCAAAGGACCAAAAATCATTTGGCAATAAAGATATTTGCACCAGATTGTTTATTGCAGCTCAATACATAATTTTCAAGTCATCGAAGAAGCCCAACTGCCCATTGACTCATGAATGGATTAAAAAATTGTGTATGTGTATACCATGGAATACTATGCGGCATTAAAAAAAATGGAGATTTTTACCTTTTTTATGTTTACATGGATGGAGCTGGAAAATATTTTTCTTAGTAAAGTATCTCAGGAATGAAAAAAAAATTCCAATGTACTCAGTAATACTATGAAACCAATTTATAATCGCTCACACTTGCATATGAAAAATGAAACACCACTATAGCCTAGGATGAAGGAGGGAAGGGGAAGAAGAGGGGAAGGGAAGGGTGAGTTGATAGAGAGAGGGTTGTTAGAGGGACCCCATCTATGGAGCATATTGCAAGTACAAGGTGGATCTATCAGGTGTAGAATACAAATGTTTTAACACTGTAAATGGATAAATGAGATGAAGGCTATGTTGATTAGTAGGATGTAAGCATTGCAATTTGTACAAATAATCAACACATTGAATCCCACAATGGCATAAATGTATTCCTGATCTGTGTACAAATGACTTAATTAAAAAAAAAAAAGTAACTGTTGTCTATTAAATGTCCTCTCTTTCACAAAAAATGTAGATATTTTAGGTGACGGATGTTAATTGGCTTGATCATGGTAATCGTTTTGCAGTGTAGACATATATCATATTGTATACTATAAATATAAATAAACCTTATTTGTCTACTATACCTCAGTAAAGCTCAGGGGGTAAGCAATATCCAAAGGCAAAATATTAGCATTCAAAACTAACTCCTACAAGAAGCTATATACAATGTCTATTGGAAAAAAATCCTTTGTACGTAAGAAACAAAGAAAATAAAAATCAAGTTTTAAAATGATGCTGCTTGGAATAACATCAAAAACTTTATATATCAAAGACTAAACCTAAAAATACTGCCATTGTGTTTGAAAGAAATTTTTAAAACTAAATAAGGAAAACATTTTTTTCACCATACATTGTAAGGCTCAATATTAAAAATAAGTCAGTAATCCCTAAATTGATCTAAAGATTCAATCTGTAGGAATCAAAATCTCAACATTGTTTCTCTTTTTTGGTGAAAATTGACAAGCTCAATCTACAGAAAATGAAAATATAGAAGATAAAAAACATAATATAAGAGATGCTGATGATTAACAAAACTGGCTAGCCTACCAAAGAATACATCAAGGCTAATTATAAATCCATAGTAATTAGAACACAGTGGTTGTTGGACAAGAGTAGACAGATAACTAGTGAAAAAGAATAGAGGGACTAGAAACGAATCCACTTTTATACCAACACTTAATCTATAACATCAGTGAAAATCGAGCCTTGACTCAACTTTACATAAAAAGAAATGAATTCACATTTTGCTGATTTATATGTTATATATTAATAGTAATAAATGTTTTTGAGGAAAACAATGGAGAAGATCCTCATGTATTTCATGTCCCATAGCAAAACTTTCTTATGTAGAGCACAAAAAAGTACTAACCATAACGGGAAACTATAATTGGATTACATTACAGTTAAGAAATCTACTCATCAAAACTTATCACTGAGTGGGAAAATATATTTTAGATACATATTCTAAAATGACTTCAATGACGAACATATAACTCTTAACAGCAGTTAGTCCTTTCCGCGCTACCCAGACGGGGTCCATACGGTGTTGTTGTGGATTCCTGGTGTAACTTAAACTTTCTCAGTGTCCAGAGCCCTGGGCAGCCTGCTAATGAAGGAAGATGTCCTCAAACTTCTTGCAACAGGAACCCAGCTAGGTGCGAGCATCCCTGACTTGAAAATGGAGCAGGGCACCTAGCAAAGGGACAGAGATGGCATCTACTTCATAAGCTGCAGAGCACCTGGGATGGGTCCTCTGTGGGTATCTCATGTCTTTGTTGTCACTAAAAACCCTGAGGAATGTTAGTGTCATATCTCGGCACAGCAGGCTGTACAGAAGTTGGCTGCTGACCCTGCGTCCTGGAACGTTTGCTAATCAGATCCCAGGCAGCCTCCCAGGGCCCTGTGTGCTGGTGGTTATGGATGGCAAGGCTGAGCACCAGCCTCTCAAAGAGGCCCCTTCCGTTACCTACATTGTTCTGTGCTCCTCTGTGTTAAATGGAAATGAGCTTTGCCTGCCACAAGGATACTCACTAAGGGGTCTGGGGTGCTGGAATTTGGCCCGGGAAATGATGCATAGCACCAACTTCTGTGAACACTCGTGGGATGTTCTACTGATCTTTACTTCTACAGAGATCCTGAAGAGACTGAAAAGGAAGAGAGAGGGGCTGTTGAAAGCCAGTGACTAAGGAGGGCTTGGGGGTGATGCTCCAGCTCCTAACCTCACAAAGCTGTAGGGTGGCAGTGAAGGGGCCAGGTGCCCCTTGGACCATCCTATAGAACTCTACTAAACACTGGGGTGGGACAGCGTCTGAGGCTCAAAGGAGTAGGGCGCCATCCCATATGCCAGAGGTGGTGTGTTCAAACCCAGCCCTGACCAAAAAAAAAAAAAAAACTGGAGTGTTCGGCCGTCCTGAGAGTCTGGTCTGTAACCCCACTGCTTAGACACTGAGTGGCCAGGAGCGGCTGCTGAGTGGTCTTAAGCATTACTTGCACAGTCTCACAGGATGAGAATAAGGTTGGTTGTAAATAAACATCACTTTCTAAAGAAAAACAGTCAGAAAAGAGCCGACAACATAATTTAAAAATAAGACATAAAACGATTGCATAAGTATTCCACAAAAGAAGATATCCAGTTGCCAACTTGTATTAAAAGATGTTCAACTCCATGGCCATGAATTAAAATCATAATGCAGAATTAATACACATCCATCAGAAGAGCTAAAAAAAGAAAAAAAAAGCAGAATATACCAAATGCTTGCAAGCCTATGAACACAACCAGGTTTCTTGTATACTGCTAGTGAAAACATAAAATTTTGGAAAACTGGTGCAATATATGAAGCTGAAAATATGAATTCCTTATGATCTAGCCTACGTATGTTTGCCACAAGACATTTACAATTATATTCTTTGCATCACTAGTCACAGCAGCCAAAACTGGGGGACAGAAAGTCCATAAACTGATGCAAAGCCAACAGCTCTGAAGGGTCATTTGTGTGCTGCAGTGTGAGGGCTGAGGATTGCAGTCTGGATTTCTTGGGAAGCTGATTCTAAGTGCAGATGAACATTGGGGTGTTCTTAGGAGTCCACACCCCCGTGTGGCCTGGAGGGGATGAAAGCTGGATTGAACAGAGGGAAGAGGCTAGGTGTGATGCAAAGACAGACTCAGTTGCCCGTGGGGAACTCTGACGGCTGGAGAGCTCTTCAGAATTTTTCCAAGTGGTGGTGAGAGAATGACCCCATCCGCCTGTGTGGACCAATTATTGGATATGGCCTGACCCTAGAAGAGATGTGTTTGGGGTCAGGCAGTTTTCTTTAGCTGAGGCAACCCAAAGCAGGTGCCAGCAATTGTCAGCATCCCACAGAGCTCGCAGAAGATGGGGATATCAGCTCTCCATTCTTCCAGCGGCATCTCGGGGGAAAACCACAGCATCCCCCACACAGAGAAATCCCATTTGGCTTAAGGTAAATAAAGTGTGACGTCAAGGGGAGATGGAACATTCAACAATGTCAAAAAAAGGAGAAAGATAACATAACCCCTATTCCGCCATCTTACATCCTCAGGAAAACCCTTCCTTATAACTAATCTTAATTTCTCATGGGGAAGTTTAAATTTGTTTAAATCTAACATCAGAAAGTAGAACAGCTGCTGAACAAAAGAAAACTTTACTTCTGCCCTTTCAAAGCTAGTGGGATAACCTACCCCTACAATCCAACACAAAAAATGTTAAAATGCAGAGCTAAACACTTCAATTCGCAAAGACATTTGCATTTTTTCTTGTAAAAACCTTTGAAAGAATTCAGTAGAGTAGCAACTTCTTTCATTTGTCACAGCTCTTGTTATAAGAAACCAGCCAGATGAAAAAATAGAAAAAAATCACTCTTTCAAACTATTTAGCATCATTTTGACACAATATTTTCCCCATCTCTAACATGAATGTTTGGATATTTTTGTTGCAATGTATCATTTGGCAATAATCAGAGGCCTGGATGAGACTGATTAAGTGACTATTATGGTGGTTTGTTTCTTTAAGCTTGATTGAGATAGTAAAAATACCTCAAATATTTACTTTATACTATGTATGCATATTAATTACCTTGCCTATTATCATCATAAATCATTCTTACCACTAATGACATACTCTTCATGTTAATAAGTGAAAAATTTAAAAAGCAAACAAAGTAATCTATAGCAGGAAGGCACTTGATGATTTAGTAAATTAAATGAAGCTGAACCCTGTATGTCTCATTAATGACTGTCTGCATTTATGGTCCCTTACCTTTGTGCTATAAATGCCTCCTATTAGTGAGAAATCTTAGGACGTAAGGAAATGTTAATATTCTGAGATATCTTTAAGATATCACAGAAATGTAGGAGATTTGCTATTATCTCTGAAAGGCCAGAGTACAGGATCAGCAAACTAACTTGAGTAAGACAGGATCTTAGCAAAATAAAGCATGACTACCTCCCTAGAGCATGGTCTGGCACAAATCTTATCAGGAAATACCAGGGTGTCACCCATAAGCTCAGCACACGTAGGGAAAATGGGAACTTGCAGCTAAATGAAACTTTATCTACAAAATGTTCATTACAAAACTTTACAAATAGGTGGCCAACCCACAGAAAATATTTTGTAAATATCCTGCAAAATTGTATCATGAATATTTTGTAACTAAAGTTATATTTGGCTGCAATTTCCCATCTTCCCTATGTGTGGCAAATTTCTGGGTGACCTCTGGGATACCCTATACAAGAAGAACGGATGAAATCAGGAATTCTGTCAACATAGTTATAGAAGTTAGAATAATTCGGATTTGAGAAGAAGGTTCACGTGAGGAACAGTGGAGAAATTAATTGTAAAAAGTTGAAATATGACCCCTTTCAAAGAAATGTCAATTGTGGAAATGAAGATAAAAACTTCCCCTGATTGAGATCTGCTCCCCTTTCCCACTCTATTTCCACAGAGCCTCTTTCAGTCTCAAAAACTAGGCAGGTGACAATCTCTCCACGCCTCAATTTGCTCAGCTGTAAACTAATGTAGAAGTATCTAACGCCTGGGTTACTGTGGGACTCAAATGTGCCGATGGGTGGAAAAACACTTAATTCAGCGTCCTGAACATGGAAAACTGTTAATAAACATCAGCCATTATTACTATGTCAGCACTAAATAAAAACTTTCAGTGACATCAACTCTTTCCTCTTTGAAGATTAGAATTATCTCTTGATACTCAAATGTCCTCAGTTTTAAAGATCAGAGTGTCCTAGTCAAGATTCTTCAGAAAAACAGAACCAACAGGAAAGAGAAAGCTCGATGGATAAATGCATGAAGGGAATGAATGGATAGATTAACACACCTAGACAGATAGATAGATGATAAACAGATGATAGATAAAGAGAGATAGATAAAGACAGATGGTTTTATAAGGAATGAGCTCACATGATCACAGAGGAGGATGAGAAATCTCAGTATCTATGACGGGTAGGCTGAAGCCCCAGCAGAGCACACGACACAGATGGCGTTTACCTCCAAAGGTCTCAAGCCACAGGTGGAAGTTCCAGTTCAAGTCTGGGTCAGAAGGCAGCACAGGCCGATGCTCCAGACGAAAGACAGGCAGAGAGAGCAGATTCTCCCTTATTTCACCTCTTGTCCTGTTTAGCCCTTCAGTGATTGGATAAGGCCTACCTACTATGGGAAGGGCAATTTACTTTAATCTGTTCCCTAATTCAAATGTTAATCTCATCTGGAATCACAGTCACAGATATATCCAGTACAATTTTTAACCAAATGTCTGCCCTCCCCGTGGCATGGTCAAAATTGACAAATAAACTGAGCCAGAGAAGGAGGGCTCGCATCATTCGCTCCCATTGGGTCCCGGAGAAGGAGGGCTCCCGTGGTTCACTCCCATTGGGTCCCAGAGAAGGACGGCTCACATGATTCACTCCCATTGGGCCTTTCCTTCCAGCTAGTACTTGTCAGTTTCCTAGCATCCCACTGAAATTGCCCTTAGTCATGTTACCGTTATTCTGACTTTGTCCAGATCCACGCAATATTCTGTTCCTCTCACCTGCTTTGTTGAGACCCCAAGGTAGGAAGATCAGAGACTAGCCTGAGCAAGAAGAAGACCCTGGTCTCTACAAATACTAGAAAAATTATCTGAACACAGCAGCTGTAATTCCAGCTACTTGGGAAGGAGAGGCAGGGGGATCCTCTGAGCCCTGTGGTTTAAGGTTCCAGTGAGCTACGATGACGCCATCACATTCTAGCTAGGGCAACAGAGTGAGACTCAGTCTCAAAAAAAAAAAATGAAAAAAAGAGAAATAAAAGAATTTACTTTTCTATGGTTGCCTTTTCTACCTGACCTTGAAATTTTTATTATTTTGAGCACCTTGCCCCTTAAATACCATGAAGACAAGTTATTTATCTGTTGCGTCTCAGCTCCAAAATTACTTTTCTGTATTCTGCTCTGTAATACAGGCCAGGAACTCTGCAAACTGCAGGTCTCAGACTCCTTTGTCAGATGGCCCCTTGGCCTGCTTATTGGTCTGCGGAAGAGAAATATTAGATGATGAGCCCAGGCAATTTGGTTACCCCAGTGACATCATCCTAGTAGGTCAGTCTGTCCTATCCTTCAGATAATTACGCTCATTCTCAGAATCCATCTCATTTTACATTGAGGAGGAAACCATTTCTCCAGGTTCTGCTTTTCAGGTGGTCTCTCTGTTTTTATCCTGACCGATATGTCATTACAGGCTGACAGTTTTACATTTAGGTATTCCACCCAGAGCTGGATTCCTACCCATATAATTACTCTATTTTTTTTTAAAGAGTGACTGTATTATAATTTAAATACCACGAAATTTACTAGATTTCAATGTACAATTCAATGACTTTTAGTACATTTCTATAGTTGTGAAACTGTCACCACCATATAATCATCTCATTTTAGATCTTTGCCATCATCCCCATGGGAAAAATAATTTCATGTCCATATGGAAATCATTCTCCATTCCCACATGAAGCCACAGGCAACAACAAATTCACTTTATTTTTTAACTGATTTACTTTTTGAGGGCATTTCATTTAAATATAAGGGTTTTTTTTTTTGACTAACTCTTTTCATTTAACATAATGTTTTTGAGATTAATCCAAGCTGTAACAGGTGTCTGTACTTCATTTTTTTTGTTGCCAAATGCTATTCCGTGGTATGTATACACTATACTTTGCTCATTTACTCAACAACTGATGGCGATTTTCCCCCATTTTTTTGGGCATGTGGATAGTGCTGCTATAAATATTTGCAAAGGGGTATACATGCTCCCATTTCTCCTGGATATACACCTAGGAGAGGAAATGCTGGGTTATATGGTAACTCTATGTTTAACACTTTAAAAATCTCCCCAACTCTTTTCCACAAAGTGATTGAACCATTTTAGATTACCACCAGCAATGTAAGAGGAATTTAATTTCTTCAAGTAGCTACCAATACATGCTATTGTCTTTTTTTTTTTCTTTTCATTTAGGCCATCCTTATGCATGCCCCATAGTACTTCAATGTGGCTTTGATTCGCATTTATTAAAAAATAATTTTGAGCATGGTAGTAACCACACAAATGTTACATTGAGAAATCTGCAACAACTATAAAGTGCTATGAAAGTATCTGTCACTTCCTCTGGTGACAAAGTCCCATGTTTTTCAAATATTACAGTAATTTACTAAATTTTATGTTGAGCTTAGTGGGGGAAAGATGTTGTGTTTTCTCAGGTTCGGAAGCTTGTCTTCATTCATTTTCTGTTCCTATAACTGAATACTTGAGACAGAAATTTATAAGACAGAAATTGACTTTGGCTCTCAGTTCCAGAGGTTGTGAAGTCCAATATCAAGTAGCTACGACTTGCCGGCTTCTGGTGAGGGCTCTATGCTGGGTTATAATATGGCAGAGAAGTGGAAAAGGACATGGGCACAGGCAAAAATGTCAAACACAAGAGGCAGCCTCACTTTATCACAATTCCCTCTGTAGCAACCAATAGAGTCCCATGAGAACTAATCCAGTTTTATGAGAAAGACAATCACTTAGTAATTGAACCTACCTTAAAGGGCTCATCCCTTAATGTTTTTACCTCGGGGATTCAGTTTTGGAATGAGTTTTGGAAGGGAGAAACACATAAACCATAGTCTTCTGTTTCTGCTGTCCCCCGCCCCTAGAAAATTCAAGTGCTTCTCTTTTACAAATATGTTCCTTCCATCGCTGTAGCCCCAAAGTCTTAAAGTGTCCCAGCACCACTGTAAAAGTCCAAAGTCTCATCTGTGAGTCTGTGAAATCAAAACAAGTTACCTACTCCCAAGATACAATGGTGAGCCTGTCATAGGGCAAACGTTCCCACCTTGAAAGGGAGGACAGTAGATGAGAGTAACAAGCTTCAAGCAAATCTGAAACCCAGCAGGACAAACATTAAATCTTAAATCTAGACAATAATCTCTTATAACTCCATGTGCAACATCCTGTGTGCACAGGGACAGCAAATAGACCACAAAAATCTCAGACGCCCTCTCCTGCTATGGCTGGGCTGGGCTCAGCTCACTCGTCACCTCTCCCAGAGTTTGTGGTGTTCCCACTCCCATAAACCCATTATGCATTGCTCCAGTGAGGGCTGTCAGTGGTGGCTCTACACCACTGGCAGTCTCTTCCTGCGCTCCCATGCCTTTCAATAAGTTCTGTAAAGTCTAGGTGAAGGCCATCTCGACACCCTAGCTCTTGCATTCTGCCTGCCTGCAGAACTAGCACCATGGAGGCAGCAACACTTACTGCCTTTGCCCTCTGGAGTGCAGAAGTTAAGTCACATCTGGCCCACTTGAACAAAGACATGATGTCTCCAATGTTTATGGCTCATACCTTTTAGGGTGGCAGGTTGAGCTGTACCTAGGATGACTTGAACCACAGATGAAGTGGCCATATGAGGATAGAGGGAGCTGAGTCCTTAGGCAACCTTGGGCACTGAACCTGTGGAGGGTGCTCTGAGCCATCCTGTGAATCCACTCTTCCATCTGAGATCTCTGGGCCAGTGATAGAAAGAATGGTCTCATTGGTCTCCAAAATACCTTAAGAGTCTTTCTCCCACTATCCTGGTGATTAAACACTGGCTTTATTTTATCCACTTTAGTCTATTTATCAAACAGTTGCTGGGACACACACTTGCTCTGCTCTTCTGAATATAGTTCCTCATTCTTTACATGGCCAGGCTAAAAACTTTCTGGATTTTTCCATTCTACTTCCATTTTAATTATAAATTATGTCTTTAAATCTTTCCTTTATTTGTAAATTCCACTGTAAGCAGCCAAAAGTAAACATGTAGTGTCTGGAACATTGTGCTCCTTAAATATTTCTTCTTTCAGAAATTCAAGTTCTTCACTCTTAAGTTCAACTTTCCACTAGGCTCTAGGGCATGAGATAATTCACCCTAGCTCTTTGATACTTTATGACAAGCATGGCCTTGACTCCAGATTCCAAAACTTTGTTCCTCATTTCCTGTGGACACTTATCAGAATAGCATTCATTGCCCACACTTCCATCAACATCTTGATTAAGACCACTTAAGTAAGCACTAAGAAGTTTTGGAATTTCCGTAGCCTTCTTGTCTTCTAAGCCCTATTAAGAATTATTCTTAATTCTCTGTGTAAGGTAATACATATACTTTCTAGCCTGCTTCTCCAAAATTTTCTAGTCTCTGCCCTACCCAGATCCAAAGCTGCTTTCATATTTTCGGATGCTTATTATTAGCATCAACCCCACCAATGTTCTGTCTTACTCTGTTTCCTGTTGCTATCACAGAACATCTGAGTCTGAGTAATTTATGAGAAAAGAAGTTTATTTTGGTTCACAGTCCTGGAGGATGGAAAGTTGAGGATTGGGTGGCCATGTGGAGTGTGCTTCTAGCAAGGGAATTGTACCCTGTCACGGCAAGGAGAAGTGTAAGGAGAAGTGGGCACAGACAAAGGCACCGCATGCAATGGTCATCCTCACTTGATAACCACCTGCTCTCGGGGTAACTAATCCAGTCTCATGAGAACCAGTTCAGGCTTTCAGGAGCTGACCCAGTCTCAGGAGAAAGACATTAACCCATCTTACTAACCCAGTCTCCTCATAAAGAGCTAACTTTCAAATGCTGCTCCCTTGGGGGTTATGTTTCCATAAACATCGATTTTGAAGGGACAAACATTCAAACCACAGCACACCCTTGAATTCTATACACAAAACTCCAAGGGGGAGCCCTAGGTAAGAATTCTGGGCAATGGTCTATAAAGCAAAACCCTTAATGTGACTTAAAAGACACGTGATTGACTAACTTTTCATCATAGCTCCGCCCTTTGATCTCAGTCACCAGGCTCTCATTTTACCCTGCCTAACTCTCACTCGTTGAGTTCTAGAATAGCCAATCTGGCTTGGTACACAGACAGAGGCTTGGCACATCCTGCCCTACCACCTGGAATGTTTTTCTGATCCCATTATTTGCCTCCTTCTCAACTTTCTGAGAGCAAATTAAATGTCTCCTCTTTAAACAGGCCTTCCCAATCAATCTCCAAAAGTAGAGTATCTTAATTAATCTTTATCAGTGGATTTCATTATTGTACTAAAATTAATCATACCATTTTCTGCAAAAAACATTTATGATTAATGTATTTCCTATTAAAATGTAAGCTTATGGGATTAGAGAATATATTCCTTTTATCTGTAATGCCCTTGATTCTAGTCCAGCTGCTGACATAGTGGAAATGCACAATTATATGTATAAATTGAGAAGTAATTGATAAATAAATAAATTGCTCTATAACTTCCATCATCCATCCCTTGGGTGTCATCTAACATCATGTCACTCCCTTTTATAACACCATTTGATGGCTTGGACAAAATCTATGGTTCTTACGTGGCATACAAGGACATGCATAGCCTCAGTATTGCTTTATCTCTCGCATTTTATGTTTTACAACTCTGAGTAAGCTACTATAAGTTGTCAAGTTCAATCCTGACAGTTTTCTTTCACTAGTGTTATTTCTTCTTAGCAGAATAAGCTTTCCCTGTCTTTAACTTTCATCTTTCAGTTTTCAGCCTACATGTCACCTTTTAGAGGGTCTAAACCCTGAATATGCTAACCAATTCTGTTCTCCTAAAGGTTACATGATTCTAAAATTTGCCAGACACTGTGCTTCGCAAAGGTGCCAGACTCCGTGAGAGTGCACACAGGGACTTCTCACTCTCACTCTATCCATGGAAATCCTGGAATGTCTTACCTCGTTTATTTTATGATTTTTTTTTCTTTTGCAAAAATTGAACTGCAAGGGTTTCAGACCACTCTTTCTCTCCAGTTTATTATCTGAGAGACAATACTTCTCTTTATGCCACTGTAAAAGCCATGGCATTTGTAAACCTTTTGATTATTTTTTTTTCCTTGAAGATAAACCATTAAACTTAGCGTTACCCCAGATGAGCAAAAACTGCCATTGCCCATGTTTTAAATGGTACAACAGTCTGGTTTCATAAGAGAGACATTAGACGAAGGATGACACCTTGACGCAAAGATTACTGTGCCAGAGAAGTGGGGGGGACCAGGAAGGCCTATAACGAAGTTTAACTTAATCATTTTAACAAATCCTTCAGATACGCTTAGAGGACATTATCATCAATTATTTTAAAGATGATGAGTCATAGATGAAAAACATATGGTTTCACTGGAAATTAAAGTGATGCAAATTAAAATAACAAAATATCAATTTTCACCTATCAATTTGGCAGAATTGAAGGATAATATGAAATGATGGCAAGATCGCCATGTTCCAATGTCTTATAAAGTTTGGGAAGCCATTAGTCAAAGACTTTCAAGGACTTCCAAAAGGATAATAGTCTTGGGCCTAATAATTTTATTTCTAGGTTTCTATAAAAGATCATTGATTTGGCTCGGCGCCTGTGGCTCAAGGGGCTAAGGTGCCAGCCACGTACACCTGAGCTGGCGGGTTCGAATCCAGCCCCAGGACCTGCCAAACAACAACGATGGCTGCAACCTAAAAATGGCGGGCGTTGTGGCGGGTGCCTGTAGTCCCAGCTACTTGGGAGGCGGAGGCAAGAGACTCGCTTGAGCCCAGGAATTGGAGGTTGCTGTGAGCTGTGATGGCCACAGCACTCTACCCAGGGTAACAGCTTGAGGGTCTGTCTCAAAAAAAAAAAAACAAAACAAAGATAGATGCTTAAACATCCCCTTGCCATAGTGCAGCCTGGCAAAACAGAATTCCGATACCTGCTTCAAGAAAGGAAGCTTTGCATTATATACATGTAACAAAATTTCCCATATACCTCATACATTTTCCCAAAACGGGGGAGTGGAGTAGAAGCTTCAAGCTTGCTTTTTGTTCTTCTTCGTTTTTTGGTTTTTTTTTTTTTTGAGACAGAGCCTCAAGCTGTCACCCTGGATAGAGTGCTGTGGCATCACAGCTCACAGCAACCTTCAATTCCTGGGCTCAAGCGAGTCTCCTGCCTCCGCCTCCCAAGTAGCTGGGACTACAGGTGCC